>CM039733.1:63560187-63615270 GCA_022539455.1 Dendrobium nobile | reverse complement strand
CTTCTCTTCTTCTCCTCCTTTCTTTTCATCTCCCTCTGTCCTTTCTATTGAGGCCTTCCCTCAGTTTTTTGAGGCCCTCATCCTGCGATCTTTGAGGACCCCGTTGCACCGCATGATGGCGAGCGGAGGTCAAATAGGGAGGTGGATGTGTCAGCGTCGACTGTTACAAATGACTTCCTATTCCTTTTTCGCAAGAATTATTACTTTCCGAATGATGTGAAGACGATGGTCCCGAGGATGTCTGATCGGGCGAATCTTCCTCCTCCTGGGTATGTGACTGTTTCTGAGGCCCACTTGCGGGCTGGTTTACGTTTTCCGCCTCCTACTGAGCTGATTGAAGTCTTGCAATGGTGCGGTGTGAGCATATTCCAACTTTCATTTAGAGCAATGTCAGTGGCTATGGGATTGATTGCTCTCTTTCGGGATCGAGGAGCTACTATGACCCCGGAGCATCTTTCACGGATGGGTAAGTTCACCAGCGATACATCTGGGCGTGTGACTTTTAGATCCAAATTGTTGGATGTGCGTACCCGCGATTCTTCAAAGAACTGGGTCAATGCTTTCTTTTTTGTGAAGAATGATTGGGGCTTGATAGAGAAGTGGGGGAAAATGAGGATCTGCCATCCCCTCTGCATGTCAGCGAGGAGGACATAATAAGAATTTTGAAAGTTTCTGATCTCGAACATCTTCTATTTGAGGTTCGTCATATGAGCAAATACACTGAAGAAGAGTTCTTATTCAAGGTTGGGATTTCATTTCATACTGGGAGATCTGATGCAAGGAAGTTGAAGCCGACATCCAGGATTCCTGAGCCCCCTGCCCCTACTTCAAAAGCGGCTCCCAAACGACCGGCAAGAGTTGACGACCCCCAGATTTCGAAGAAGAAGAGGTTGGAAGATACAAACACTGACAAGACCCTACCTGATTCTTCCCCAGTCAAGCTGCATATCCCTGATGATGTCATGAATCATCAATGCCTCGGGCATAACAAGACCAGTAATTTGGTGAGTAACATCTCCTAATATTTTTTATTTCATTTGCTTCTGAGGTGACTTCTAATGAACTTTTCTTTCTATTTTCAGCTGTCACGTGCTGTGATCGCAGTTAATGACTGGAACACTGAGTTTGTTAAGATCAAGTACCTCCAGGGAGAGTTCAAACAAAAGTATGATCAGAAGGTTAAAGAGGTGAAGGTGCTTGAAGATGAGTTGAGCGAGTGCAGGACTGAGCTGGCTAATTCAATGCGCTCTGTATCTCTCCAGAATCGGCAGGCAGATCGGCACCAGATAGATCTTGAGGAGGCTCACGCGACGATCACCAGACTTTTGAGGGAGCAGAAAGTTTCTGGGGAGAAGATTGCGTCGCTGGAGGCGAAGGATAAGGAGTCCCAGGCCATTATAGCTGAGAAGGAGGCTGCCTTGTCTAGCTCAGAACCTTCAAGAGTTATTGAAGACTTCAAGAAGTCCATAGCATTCAAGACTATCGTCCAGGATCACGTTGAGGAGGCCCGAGATCACATCTATGCTATAGAGGTGAAGGGTTTGGAGCAGCAGTGCACTGAGGATGGATTTATTAGAGGCTTCTTTAAGGGGGTTCGCCTGATGCAGCGAAAGACCGGAGTTTCAGCCGAAGAGGTGACCCCTAGCCAGGCTTCAGCTGACTTTCCTTCAGGCTATGATGGTGATGAGGTAGAGAGTGATCTTCGGAAGGTCCTCGATCTTGATGCAGATGATGAGATAGTAGATGTTGAGTAGGTTTTCTAGTTCCTGTTGTTTGTATTAGTTTGTCTTTTTTAGTTATTGTGATGTACCTGATGTTTTGTACTGTTGTGTGATATCTACTTTGACTTAGTAGTGGATTATCGTTCTGTTGCTATATGACTTAAATATTCCAGTGTATTTATTCATTCTGAGTAAATTTCATTTATGCTTGTTTAAGGTATTTATCTTCCAATCTGTGCTTAAAAGTTTAAAAGGATCCTCTAAGGATGTACTGTTTACTCTAAGTTGTACGCCAGAGCCTTGCTTGATGACGCCAACCTGTATGAAAGAGGTTAAAAGAATCTATAAGAGATGTAATACCTATCCGAGGTTGTGAGTCAGAGCCCTGCTCGATGACGTTAACCTGTGTGGAAGAGGTCGGGAGAATCCACCAAGGATATAAGACCTATCCGAGGTTGTGAGTCAGAGCCCTGCTCGATGACGTTAACCTGTGTGGAAGAGGTCGGGAGAATCCACCAAGGATATAAGACCTATCCGAGGTTGTGATTCAGAGCCCTGCTCGATGACGTTAACCTGTGTGGAAGAGGTCGGGAGAATCCACCAAGGATATAAGACCTATCCGAGGTTGTGAGTCAGAGCCTTGCTCGATGACGTTAACCTGCGTGGAAGAGGTCGGATCGAATCCCCCTGGGATTGATCAACTAACGATTGAACAATAATCATCTACTGCTCAAAATTAAAGTTCAAAACTTAACAAAGTCTTTACTGCCATTAAACGAAGAACATTGCTCTCGAAAACAGTTTAAGGGAGAAGGAAACTAGAAACCCTGCTAACAAAGTTCGAAATTAAAGACATATACAGTAAGCAAAAGACATACAACATTCTAAAACAAACGACACGATTACGCTCTACTGATAGTATTTGCGGAGGTTCTCGATATTCCAAGTTCGAGGAAGCATCTTCCCTTCAGCATCCTTTAATTTGAAAGTCCCTGGCTTCACCATAGCTGCTACTAGGTACGGACCTTCCCAGAGGGGGGAGAGTTTGTTTCGCTGAGGGCCTTTGCCTGCTGCCTCAATGCTGCGTAGGACCAGATCTCCTACCGATATATGTCGCGGCTTCATCCTTCTGTTATAGTGACGGGCAACTCTCTGGTGGTAGGCAGCAACCTTAAGTATTGTCCTGTTTCTTACTTCTGGAAGGAGGTCTAGGTTGTGCCTGAGTTTTTCGTCGTTGGCATTGGAGTCGAAAGTTTGTACTCTATGACTAGGGACTCCAATGTCGACTGGAATGACAGCCTCTGTACCAAAGCATAGGTTATACGGCGTCTCTCCTGTTGGAGTCCTTGCTGTCGTACGGTAGGCCCAAAGGACATTTGGGAGTTCGTCAGCCCATTGCCCCCCAGCCTTCTCCTGCCGTGTTTTCAGTCCTCTCAGAATGGTCCGATTAGTGACTTCTGTCTGTCAATTAGTCTGAGGATGAGCCACAGTTGTGTGTACTATATGAATGTGAAGATCTTTGCAAAATGTGGTAAAGACCCTTCCGGTGAACTGTGTTCCGTTATCAGTAATAACTTTTGCAGGAATGCCAAAGCGACATATTATGCTCTTCCACAGGAACTGTTTGGCATTTGCTTCAGTGATATTTGCTATTGGTTCTGCTTCTACCCACTTCGTGAAATAGTCGACAGCCAATATGATGAATTTTTGCTGTCCCGTGGCCATAGGAAATGGTCCCATTATGTCGATCCCCCATTGGGCAAAAGGCCAGGGACTCTGTAATGTCGATATCTCTACGACGGGTAGATGAGTGAGATTGGCATGCAACTGACAGCTGTTACATTTCCGTACAAGTTCTAATGCGTCCTGTTTTATCGTCGGCCAATAGAATCCTTGTCTCAGGACCTTTTGGGCCAGTGCCCTTCCACCCAAATGTTCCCCACAAATGCCCGAGTGTACTTCGCGAAGTGCATAGTTCGCCTCCGAAGGAGGAAGACATTTGAGGTATGGCCCTGTGAAAGATCGTTTGTATAACTCTCCATTAATAACGATGAAGTTGGCTGCTTGCCTTCGAAGCCGTACTGCCATAGTTGGGTCTTCAGGGAGAGAGCCTTCTTGTAGGAGAGCAAGAATGGGGTCGATCCAAGAAACTTCTTTTGATTCATCTATTGATTGAAGTACCCATGAGCCTTGAATGCTCGCGAAGTGGATCTCCTCAATGAATTTCCTTTTAAAAACATCTCCCGTCGTAGAGGTTGCTAGCTTGGAGAGTGAGTCTGCCCTTGCGTTTTGCTCTCGAAGGATATAGATGACCTGATGCTTTGCTATTTGAGCCAACAAGGTTTTAACTATCTGACAGTATTGAGCCAAAAGTGGGTTGTGAGTATCGAATTCCCCTTCTACTTGAGAAGCAACCAGTTGGGAATCAGTGTGAACCACTAAGTTTTGGACCTCGCAATCAATTGCAAGCCTCAATCCAGCGATTAAAGCTTCATATTCAGCAACATTGTTTGTTGCTGGGAACTTCAGTCTAAGCCCGTATTCAAGTGTGGCTTTCTGAGGGGAGATTAATAGGATTCCAGCACCAGCACCAGAACTCCCAGAAGCTCCGTCTACATATAATGTCCAGCAGGAGGAAGAAGGAGACACATCTTGCAATTCCTCAGAGGTGTAGCTAGTACATTCGACCAAAAAATCGGCAAGCACCTGTGACTTGATGTCGGGTCTAGGTAGGAACTGTATATCGAACTCTCCAAGTTCTACTGACCATTTGATCAATCTTCCGGATGCTTCGGGTTTTTGAAGAATATTTTTCAGCGGCAGGTTTGTATAAACCCTGATCGCGTGTGCCTGAAAATAAGGTCGTAACTTCCTAGCTGAGAAGACTAATGCTAAGGCTGTTTTGTCTGCCAATGGATAACGCATTTCAACATCTGAAAGTACCTTGCTGATGTAATAGACTGGGCGTTGAGTCGAATCATTCATCCGAACCAAGACCGAACTTATAGCTTGAGAAGAGACGGCCATGTACATATACAAAATTTCCCCTGGAATTGGCTTTGAGAGAAGCGGTGGTGAGGCTAGATAAGTTCGGAGTTGTTCAAAAGCTTCTTGGCATTTATCAGTCCACTGGAATCCTGAGCTACGAGCCCCTCTGAGGATCTTGAAGAAAGGCAAATATTTATCTCCCGAACGAGCCAGAAATCGAGAGAGTGCTGCGATCCTTCCATTCAGTCTCTGAACTTCTTTGATATTTCTGGGGGTAGCATGTCCCTTAGGGCCTTGATCTTTTCCGGGTTGGCCTCAATCCCTCGGTGGGTAACCATGAATCCCAGAAACTTTCCTGAGGTGACTCCAAATGCACATTTGGAGGGGTTGAGGCGCATGTTGTAAGATCGGAGAAGGTTAAAACATTCTTCCAAATCTGAGATATACTGAGATTTCTCGAGGCTCTTCACCAGCATATCGTCCACATAAACTTCCTTGGTACGCCCAATAAGGTTCTTAAAAACCTTATTCATAAGTCGTTGGTAAGTTGCCCCTGCATTTTTGAGCTCGAATGGCATTACCAGGTAACAATATAACCCTTTATCCGTTTGAAAAGATGTTGCCTCCTCATCGGCGGGATCCATTTGTATTTGGTTGTATCCGGAGTAGGCATCCATAAAGCTTAACATCTGATGTCCGGATGTGGCGTCGACTAGCTGATCTATTCGGGGGAGCGGGAAGCTGTCCTTGGGGCAAGCTTTATTGAGATCCGTATAGTCCACGCACATTCTCCAAGTCCCATTTGTTTTCCGAACCATCACGACGTTGGCTAACCAAGATGGGTAGTGTACTTCCCTTATAAATCTTGCTTTTAAAAGCTTATCAACCTCCTGTTCGATTGCCAGCTGACGTTCTAGGGCGAAGTTTCGTTTCTTTTGAATCACTGGCTTACATGCTGGGTTGATCTTCAGGGAGTGCATAATTATTTCAGGATTAATACCGGGCATATCTGCTGAACTCCATGCAAATACGTCTTGGTTTGTACGTAGAAAGTCTACATATTCTTTTTTCTCTGTATCTGAGAGGAGTGATCCAATCTGTACTGTTCTCGAGGGATGTTCTTCTGATAGGGAGACACAGGTAAGATCTTCTACAGGGAGGCCCTTTGAGGGTATCCTCATTCCGAAGATCGAAGTCTTCGATGCTTAGAGTAACTGATGAGTGTGGTTGGGCCTGCCTAATATAGCATGATTGTGCTACTTGTTGATCTCCTCGTACTGTTCCGATCCCTGATGGGGTAGGAAACTTGAGTTTTAAGTGAGGAATTGAAGCAACAGCCCTGAAGATTGTTTGGAGTGGCCTTCCAAAGATTGCATTGTAGGCTGATTCGGATTTTACTACAATGAACATAATGGGATGCTCAACTTGACGGGGAATTCTCCAAGCACAACCAGAAGAGTAATGGTTCCTTCGACTCTTATAGGCCGGTTGTCAAATCCGTACAGTGGACCGGCAACAGGCTGGAGTTTCTCTCTAGATAGGCCCATGCTAAGAAAAGTGGAGTAGAATAAAACATCTACTGAGCTTCCATTATCTACCAATATCCTTTTAACATTGTAACATGGGTCGCCGATTCCTGCGCTAATCACCAGTGGGTCTTGATGAGGGGTCTTTACACCTTCTAGATCAGACTCCTTGAAGGTGATGGAGTGATCGACATGAAGCTTTTTGTTGGTGGCTCCTTGTTCTCTGCGATTAGAACTTGGCAAGGCGTTGAAGGGCCTCCAGCAATAGTTTCAATTTCGCCGACCATCTGGCGGTTGTTCGTCGACTGTTTTTGTTGATCTTGCCCCCCAGTTGGAACAGTTTCCTCTCGAGCTGTTGGATTCTTGATGAACTGTCGGAGATATCCTTGTCGGATCAGTCTCTCAATTTCCTCCTTGAGCTGCCTGCATGCTTCAGTGGTGTGTCCACGATTGCGGTGGAAATGACAATACTGTTCTTGGTTTCCGGCATTAGGTTTTAAAGGGTACGGCCACTTTACACTCTCTTGGTCTCGTATAGCCATTAATACATTTGCTCGGGATGTATTGAGTGGCGTGTATTCTTTTTCTTGTCGGGGCTCTCGTCGTGGCTGTGAGGGTCGAGGAGGAAGATTGTAGTTTCCTTGCTTCTTCCTTGTTGAGGGGGGATTCTCCGTCCCTGGGGGATTTTTTCGCTTCTCGGTTGTTTGCTCGAATTGCTTCCTATGAGCATTGATGGCTTCGTCGGCAGTAATTTGGGCCTCTACTCGGTGGATTAAATCCGCATAGGAATGGACCGTTTCTCGCATAAGTGCCGAGTAGAAAGGGCCTGGACGAAGCCCTCCAAGAAATACACCTCGTAGCAATTCGGGATCTACCCCTGGAATTTGTCGGGCTTCTGTAGAAAACCTTTGAAAATACTCTTTGAGAGATTCACCCTCGTTCTGTCGTATCCCTGAAAGGTGGGAGGAGTCTTTAATCATCCTTCGGTTGGCGACAAATTGTTCGACAAACAATTTGGCCAATTTAACGAATAGGGGAATGGACCGAGGGGGTAGGGAGTAGAACCATGTCCGGGCCTGCCCTTTAAGGGTGGCCGGAAAAACTTGACAGAGCAGAGCGTCTGGGGCCTGCTGGATATGCATAATAGTGCGGTAGTGATCGATATGTTCGTAGGGGTCTGAAGTCCCATCATAAGAATCAATATTTGGGAGTTTGAATCTTGCCAGAACGGGATATCGGAGGACAGCTTCGGTAAAAGGTGATGACTCCTGAATGTCCCGTTGGTGAAGGGACTGCCTGATACCCCCTGTGGGGAACTCTTCTCGGACTAATCTTCGTAACTCATGCCGTAGAGTATTACGGGGGAGTTCAGTGACGCGCTGTTGGTCCAAGTCCTCGGGGATGTCCGGCGGCATATGCTGTCGGTGACCCGTGCGCGAAGGATGGGTAGAGCTTGCTGTATCGGCAAGCTCATTCTCTGGACGTGTAGGAGGACGCATCCTTGGTGGAGGAAGGGGGACTTCGACATGAAAAATGTCTTCAAATCCTGGCTGATCTTGAGGGAGAAGAGCATCTTCTTGGGGTACCGGCATTGGTCCTCGAGCTCCCCTTAAAAGCTGAAGGATCTCATTCTGAGATTCCTCCATTTTTCTGATACGTTCTTCTAGGGACGGCCCTGAAGTTCCTTCTCCTATAGGGTGTCGGTTATTGGGGTGAAAGGAGGCAGATGCCTGTCGTCCTTGATTCAGGGACTGATTCCTGGATTGGTGTGAATTAGAGCGGGAGGTTCCCATGATGCGATGGCTACGCCTGTTGACCATTGGAGGATTCCTTAGTGTAGTGGGACTAGCTCTCCCACAGACGGCGCCAATCTGTTGCGGGCTAGAAATTACGCGGCGATAGAGATTTGATCTTACGTCTTAGCGTTGTACGTATAACTAACACACACAGAGAACACAAGATTTTTTACGTGGAAAAACCTGTAAAAGGGAAAAAAACCACGAGGCCTAGCCCAGTTGAAAATGATTCCACTAGATTTTGAATTGGTTACAAAGGACTGGATCGCCTTCAGGGGTGAACAGATTACAATTAATTACTTAAGTAAGACGTCGAGTCTTCGGCAGGACGTAGGGACTGAATGTCGGGCCCCGAGTAAGACGTCGGGTCTTCAGCAGGAAGTAGGGACTGAGTGTCAGGCCTTGAACAAGACGTCGGGTCTTTAACAGGAAGTAGGGACTGAGTGTCAGGCCTTGAACAAGACGTCGGGTCTTTAGCAGGAAGTAGGGACTGGGTGTCGGGCCTTAAACGAGACGTCGGGTCTTTGGCAGGACGTGGGGACTGAACGTCGGGCCTTAAGGTGGTGGTCCGGCGAAGTCCTGTGGTGGTCCGGCGAGGTTCCTGCGGTGGTCCGGCGGTGGTCCGAAAAGATTCCTGCGGTGGTCCGGCGGTGGTCCGGCGAGGTTCTGCGGTGGTCCGGCGGTGGTCCGGCGAGGTTCTGCGGTGGTCCGGCGGTTGTCGAGGAGGAACTCCTTCCTTCTCTTCCTCCTTCTCCTCTCTTCTTCTCTCTCTTGCTTAGGATCTTCTCTTGTGAAGAATGAGGGCTCTATTTATAGATTTTCTGGAGTGGCATGGTCCGTAAATAGGTGTGAGATCAAGGGCGAATAGGGAGTGGTCAAATGGACGGCCGATATTGAATCCTACGATCGTGCACCATTCGTTGGCTATTTGAAGGCCTTAATGATGTCGGAATTTAGCGATCTTGGGCTCGTTGGATTCGTCTCGTCGAGCCGTTCGATTCGAGTATAAGCTCGTAAAAATCGGAGACCGTTTGGTAACTCATATTGCGGTTTGAACCTTCCGACATCCCTTTGAACCCTTAATTCGGACTCATTTGGGTTCGGATTGGATCGATCTTGGTGTCGTTGGGTTCGTATTTCCGAGACGCTCAGTTTGACTGTAAGCTCATTGAAATCGGAGTTCGGATGCTCACGAATTTAATTTTTGAAGTCTCCAACTAGCTTTTGCCTCGAGATTCGTGCTCGATTAAGCTAATTTTGTGATGATGTATCAGTAGTCATCATCTCCCCTTTCGTTGTGTATATTTGTCGCATCCTTCGACAACGTTCCTTCTTGTCGCCTTCTTCAATGACATTCCTTCATGTCAAATCCGAAGTTGGTCGTTGTTCTTCATTGTCGTTCCTTTGATACTTCCTCGCCGCCGTCTGACCTCTAACTGCGAACTTATTCGACTCCTTCCACGACGTTCCTCCAGTCGGATCCGATCGGAGCTTGCTTATTGAGATGATATCTATCTTAATTTCTTTCTTTAATATCATGAGTCTATTGTTCATAATGGAGATATTATTAGTAGAATTCATGTTGGATGGTTAAAATGGAGGAATGTATCCGACTTATTGTCTGATATATAAATTCCCCTTAAACTTAAAGAAAATTTCTAAAAAAATGGTGGTGAGGCTTGCAATGCTTGATGGTGTAGAATTTTGGACATTAAAAGAGATGCATAATATTAAGTTAAGTGTTGAAGAGATGAGGATGCTTAGGAGGATGAGTGGCTGAATGGAGATATTATTAAAAGAATTTATGTTGAATGGTTGAAATGGAGGAATGCATCAGGCATATTGCGAGATAGATAAGTTTCTTTCAAACTTAATGGAAAATTCTAAAAAATAGTGGTGAGCCTAAAATGCTTTATGGTGTAGAATGTTTGCCATTAAAAAAGAAGCATAGTATTAAGTTAAGAGCTGCAGGGATGAGGATGCTTAGGTGGATGAGTGACTAGATGGAGATATTATTAGCAGAATTCATGTTGAATGGTTGAAATGGAGGAATGCATCGGACATATTGTGTAACCTGCGGCAACATTGGCCGAGGATGAGAGTGAGAATACAGATTCCTCCTAGAGTGGCTGTAAAAATATTTTTGATGCATTTTTTTTTCTTTTGATATATAAGAACTATTGGAACTTTAACTGTGTATTGTAGAGTTTTATGGAATGTAGTTGTTTATTGTTGATTATTTTTTATTTTTATCATTGCATTTTATTATTGCTTTTAAACTATTTAGATTTCTACTATTGAAAAGCTCAATAACATATATCAGTAACTATTTTTTTATTTATGCTACATATTTCCAACAGATTTGCAGCAAAATTTCTGTCACAAACGTTGATACGACGGTTTGGGTTGAAAATATCAGTCAGAAATAACAGCAGCTTTGCGACGGATTTCTCGTCACAATGTATGATGGATATTCCATCGTAGATTGCAGCGGAATTTCCGTCGTATAGCCGCTGCAAAATATTTACGACGGATTTGTTTCATTGCAAATACTTTTGCGGCACGGGTTTTAACGGTGGAATCAATTCAATCACAAATCCGCCGCAAACCAAGATTAGCGACGGATTTTCCTTATTTTCAAAAAGCTGAATATCCTATAGTAAAGTAATTTAATTCTAGAAAAAATTTGTATTTATATTATATAATTATTTTTTATGAATATCTTACATTGTTTATATTTTAAAAATGAGGATTTTATTTTAATTTATTTTATATGCAAAACTAAAATTATTGTACTGAAGATATTTTGAGAGGATTTGGGGATCTTTCTGTCAAAACATTTTTTCCTAAACCCACCTCAAAAATGTTGAGATGTCTTGATTTAAAAATGGTGAGTAAAAATGCCTTTGAGCTATTTTTAATTTTAGGTTTTGTTTGAAACAGTTTTTCAAATGCTTTTGACATAAGAAAATGGTTAGTAAAAAATATCGTGTGCTTCGAAGATAGCTTTTTTACTACTATTTTAAATTTTTATCTTTAAAAAGCTATTTTTGAAATTTTGGTTCATAAATGATCTTTTAAAAATAACAAAAGAAGTGTTTAAGCTATTCCGAATAAAGCCTAGGACAATTTAGACTTTTCAATTTTTACTTTTAGAAGCTCCCCACAGTTTCAAAAAGACTTTTTCAAAATAACTTTCCAAAGGTAAAAATTTGAAATAGCAATGCTAAACTATTTTTCAAACGCATTTTTCAAACACATCGTAATGAACTTTTATTAGGTCAGGACAATTGACGTAGCTCTACATCCGGACGTCAATAAAATAGCGCCACGTGCTCTTACTCTTTACCGTGCGGCCCGACGACCCGGACCTGGTATTGCTATGTATTGGCTGATTTGTGCAGACCAGGGTATTGCTAGGTATTACTCGGTATTGCTCGATAATAACGAGAAATACCATTTTGTCAAGACCAATACCGAGCAATACCGAGCAATATCCCGGTTTGCTAGGTATTGCTCGATATTGCTAGGTATTGCTCGGTATTGATCTTGAAAGAGATGTATTTCTCGTTATTGCTAAGCAATACCTAGCAATACCGAGCAATACCTAGCAATACACGAACATAGCAATACGGGGTTCCTGTCCGGGTCGAGTCGTCGGGCCGCGCTAAAGAGTAAGAGCACGTGGCGACATGTTATTGGCGTCCGGATGTAGAACTACGTCAAGTTTCCTGACCTAATGAAAGTTCCACCGGAACACACACAACACATACACGAGACTCGAACCCAATACCTCTTAGTTTGAAGTCAAACTCCCAACCAACAGATCAAAAAGAGTTGCTTGCAGCTATAAAATTATTTACTTAAATATTTATAAAAACATTGATTAAAATTTCTAATCACCCAATCAATATCCAATACTCATATTAAAAACAAAAATTTTAACGAGAACTATATTTATTCATATCTTCAAAACAAAAATTAACCAAAATTAATTAATACTTAGTTCTATTTTAAAATAATGAATCATTATAATTCAAATAATGTATAATGATTATGCTCAAATAAATCCTCTACTTCCAAACAATTAAATGGGGGGCCACAGCCAAAACTAAACTAATTATTGCAGCTTGTGTTTTCAAACACTGAAAATAATTAATAATAGTCCCATTCCTATCAACAATAACATCTTTCCATATTGTTCCATTCAGCATCTTAATATTGATAATAGTAAAGTCAAATTATCATCAGCTTCTTTGAATATTTCATTTTGATAGAGATATGGGCTTTTGTTTTGTCATACAAGCTTTTGTAGACTTATTGAGATGCCTCCTCCCATCCTCCAACAACTTTACTATTATTATATTAATATGATTGCTTCTTAGGAAGTTAAGGATGCATAGAAAGCAATGGAAGCAGCTTCCTGAGTATTATTTTACTGTAAAAAATGATGCATTATTGGGGTTAACCCTATATTTTACTTCATATTTTGTTTCATTAGACCGTCCAGAATCTAAGGTTTTGTTCGGGACAACTTTCTTTTTGCTTCTTAAAGCATCTTTTTAGTATAAAAATTTTAATGTTTGTACTAAAAAGCTGCTTTATAAAGCAGTTAGAAAGTTATCCCAAACGAAACCTAAATTTGATCTACTCCTAAGAGAATTAAGCTTAATAGATCGAAGTAAGATAGTAGTGGAAAGGCCAAAATCTAAGGCTTTGTTTGAGAGCTTTTTTGCTACTTTACAAAACTGTTTTTTAGTACAAAGATTTCTAACTCAAAAAAATTTTGTACTAGAAAGCCTTTTAAAAAGCAGCAAAGAAGCTATCTCACACGAAGCCTAAATTTTCTATAAAATTGATCTCAAACATCCATCTTCGTATTAAAACTCCTATGCCTTACTTTTTACAGTAGATAATAGCTCACTAATCTCAATATATTAATGGTAGCTAGACAAACCTCTTACAAATTAAACCTAACTAATTACACCACTCACTTGCTATTAAATAAGTAGTTATAAATCACATTAGTTCATGTTGTCAAGACATTCAATTCAACTATAATGTTCATTAAAATCAAAGTCGGATGATCCTAAATTTAATTATGAAATTTTCCAACTCAAATATTGTCACAAAATTTGTGCTAATCAAATAAATTTTGTATAGACATATCAATTTAGATTAATACTTTTCTAATTGAGATTATTTATTGAGTAATCAATTTAAACCCATTATTTATTGAGATTATCCTCCTCTTATGATTCATCTTATTGCTTATAAATTGCTTATAGATGAAAATCAGTAAAGCTTCAATAAATTTATTTTCATTAATTTAAAGTGAGTAAAAAAATGAGTTCCAATTTACTAATCAACATTCTTAGCTATTTTGGCATCAATAATTTTTCATTAAATTTCTTAATTAAGGTTTCATTTGGGACGGCTTTCTTACTGTTTCTTAAAACAGTTTTTTAGTACAAAAATAAAAAATTTTGTACTAAAAAATTATTTTAAAAAGCAGTGAGAAAGCCATCCCAAGCGAAACATAAGCCTCCTTTTTGTGTTTTGTTTCACTTGCTCAACCATTAAAAATGTTTTATATATACATTTTTTTTTATCAAACATGAAAGATTGTTCAACCTCCATTTTGTTCTAATTCAACTCTTGAATGATTTTTTTCTTATCTTTTTAATTAAAAAATCTAATCTTCTCTTACAAAGAAAACAACATCTTCATTATATTTCAATTATAAAAAAAATCATGATTAGTGACTATATAATTATAAAACCAAATATACATTAAAAATTATACACACATATTACAAGGCCAAATATAACAAGAATATATTTGCCTCCTAATTCATCTTATATATAATTATTGCTTCCTAAAATATACGCGACAATAGAGTTATAATATTGCATCTTAGCATTGTACGGATATCCAGCTCACTTATAGAGAACATAAGATTTTTTACGTGAAAAGCCCTGGAAAGGGGAAAAATCATGAGGTCTGGACCAGTTGAAATAACTCCACCAGCGTTTGGGTAAATTACAGTGGGTTAACTCATCCTTGAGGGCGATCATATGACAAATGTCAACCGTATGATTAAAATCTAGTGACAAACGGGGATGAAAGTCTAGCATGACTAGGTGGACTGGAAAAAGTCCAGTGTTACTTGAAAATTCAGATGTCAATTGGTAGCCGTGCGTCTGGTGGTGGTCTTGCGGAACTCCGGCGTCATGTAGTGGTCTAAAGGAGCTCAAGGTTTCAGGTGGTGATCCATCGGAACTTCGGGTGTTAGGTGGTGATCCGGCGGAACTCCGGATGTCAAGTGGTGGTTCGGCGGAACTCCAACATCAGGTGGTGTCCAGTGGAGCTCAGGGCATCAGGCGGTGGTTTGACGGAGCTCAAGGCGTCAGGCAGTGGTCCGGCGGACCTCCGGGCATCAGGCGGTGGTCCGACAAAACTCCGATGTCAGGCGGTGGTCCGGTGGAGCTCAGGGCATCAGGTGGTTGTCCGACGGAACATCGAGCGTCAGGTGGTTGAGGAGGCAAGAGCGATATCCAATCTCTCTCTTTTCTCCTTATGCTTAGAATTCTTTTTCAAGAGGAATGAGGGGTCTATTTTTAGATTTTCTAGAGTGACATGGCTCGTAAATATGAGAAAGATTGTTTGATTTAAAATATGTAGTTTTGAAAAATATTAATTTTCTTTGAGAAAGATTAATTTCTGGAATTTTAAAATTGAACACATCATTATGAGTGATATATCACCTCGGAAGGTGAACATATCATTTCCTAATTGGTTCAAATTATAAAACTTTGAATTCATTCTGATTATCATATTCAAACTCAGAAAAGAATCATATATGACCCCGGAGGGTCAAAATAAAATTTAATTGAGTGTTTGAATACGTTAATCTTGATAAAGGGTTCATTAATTTCACAATCAAAATTATGATAATAGAATGATATATATTCCTAAAGAAAGAAGATATCGTTTACTATCAATCATTTGAGAATGACATTAAAGATTGCTGAATTTAAATTTTCCAAAGAAATTAATTAGAGATTTTGAAAATTTTAATTTTTGAAAAATTAGATCTTGGTTTCTAAATCTCCTACGAGCTCAAACCCTAGTAGTTAATTATATCATAGGAAACCAGAGTTTTTATGAATACTCTCGATTAAAATAACAATAGAAATTCAATTTAAGATTTCAAAGGTGGATGTCAAAGGAGGTAAGGACTGAAATTTTCAAATGGGATTAGATCAAAGTTAAACACTTATTTTTGGAGTCAAAGGAGGAATGGTAGGAGGTGTTTTAAGATTCTAAAATAAATTAGAAACACTCCAGCCTATCCTAAGTATTGGGCTTGAATTTGATTGAAAGATATTTAAATTTAAATGATGAATTTTATTAAAAAGTTAGGATTGAATTCTCGAAGGTTGAGGGCTTATAGCCTGAGCTTGCCTCATAACTTAAGTCTAAAGTGTGTACTGAAAATCAAGAACCCAAACATAGCTAGTGCAATGCAAATATGGACTTACCTCAGCCTGGATTGAGGAACCAGGCATTCTGGAGCACCTGTACAAAGCATAATAATATTTTTTTATTAAATGCCCTCTTTACTTTAATTGCCTTGTATGAACATGGTCACATGCATAATATTGAATTAGTATAAAGCATTCCTAACCTAAGGGTAGATCTAACGCACAATCAAACACATCACAGAGTGCATAAAGTAAGTAAACAAACACATCAGTTTTAAGCTAGCAAATAGTATGCAGTTAAAACCACAAAAAACTCGGCACATAACTACAAAAAAGTAAACATTAGCCTAGCCTAAAACTAGAGTTGGTTGTCTTAGAAAATCATCTAAAGTGTGTGTTAAAATGAAGTGTGGTTTGGATATGTCCTATATAAGATATTTGATTGAAGTTGCTTAAGCTTTGATTGTAGTTGAAATGTTTAAGAGAAAATTTTAGTTAAAGTTTAAGTCATAATGATTTGAAATTGATTTTTAAGATTGATTTTAATTATTTGTCAGATATCACCTTTGTTGCTCACCGAGGCCGTGAAGTTTATTTCACCTTTATTGGGGCTAAGCTAATAACCTCATAGGCTTGAGTTACTTAGTGGTATCTGGTAAGATTAAGTAATTTGATTTGATTAAGATTTGAAGGTTAATGAATTTTAATTAAAATTGATTGATTGCTATTTTTATGGTCGATTAAAGATTTTTGGAGTTTTAAAGTAATTTTTGAATTTTAAGATTTTTTTGGATTATTTTAATCATTTAATTAAGGAGTTAAAAATTAACTTTTTAATTAAGAGTGATTTCTAAAAATATAGTATTTTTATAAAATATTATACCTTAATATGAGTTATTAGAAACTAAGTTTGCAGGATTTAGATTTTTCTACAATTAGTTATGTATGTTTGAAGTTTTGACTTGATTTTAACTTAAGTTTGATCGATTTGTTAACTTTTTGACTTTGACTGATTTTGGAAGGTTTGATATTTTTAATAAATATTAAATTTTCATATGAGTTGAATGCCTTTGTGTTTGTTCAATTTTGAATTTTTTGGAATTAGTTAAAGTTTTTCAAAGTTTGATGAATTAATTGAATTTTCAAAATTATTTAATTAAAGACATTTTAATGTTTTGAGTCCAAATAAACTCCAAACTCTTTGAAATCAACTCCAAAGGTCAGGAATTAGCTAAGGAGATATTCTCAAGTTTTTGGATATTTTTTGGAATTTTTAATTATGTTTAATTAATTAAATTAATTAAATATTCAATTTCACTTAAAATTAAATTAAGTTCATATTTGATGTCAAACTAAATGAATTACATAGACCAAACCCTAGGGAGGATTGTTTGAAGATTTTGTTCGATCATATTGATGGTTTTTAATGAAATTTTAAACTAAGAGAGAATTCATGAACAAAAATACTAAGGAATATCTCAAACAATTTTAAAAGAGCTTTTTAGAAAGCTATTTTAACCTAAGTGCTGCTACCTAGGGTTTAAAATTTTCACCTTGATAAGGGACGGTTTGGATTGTTTATGGGCTTGTTGCATTTGTAGACTATCCACATTCCAATTTGAATAAGAAATCTTGAGCTAATAACAACTGGATCAAATGATATGGCCACTTGAACGAAAACGCCATGGATCACCGGAGAAGTGGTCGCTGGTGGTTCTGAACGGTGGGGATTTGGTTGGGAATGGTTTAGAGGTGTCTGGGAAGCTCAAATGAGCTTGGATCTGAACTTGAAGAGGGTGGAATATAGAGAGGGTGCTAGGGTTAGAATGAGACTCATTTTGAGTCTTTACCCTAATTCAAATGACCTTGGATTGAATGGAGGGTCTTGATCAATTTGGAGACTAGCCATGATGTGCCACCTGCCTTGGGAGTGGTTGGGAGCAGGAGCATCAAAGGACATAAGGACACATGAGGTGGAAAGGCCTCTTATGTCCTTTCAAGCACATGGATTATATCAAGGCCACTGGATCCTGATCCAAGGGTTAAGAATAGATATAGGAATGTTATAGAGGGAGTCTTAACAGCTGAGGTGATTTGGATTAGGGTAGATTAGGTTTAAGAGGGGGTTTGACCAAGTTTGACCCCTCTAAACCTTTGATTTGACAATTTGACCAGTCCAAAGCCACTTGGACTGCTGAGGTGGCATGGTATGGGGCTTGAAGAGCTATTTGGATGCATTAAACCAAATGTCTAAGGAAAGGGATTAACTATTTAATGGGGTTTGGCCACTCCTAGTGCTCATATTGACTGTTTGACCAGTCAACATGACACATGGGATAGTGGGTTGGAATGGAAGAATGCCTTGAGCTGGTTTGGAAGGATCCTAATGACTTAGGATAAATTGCTTGAAATTCAGAAGGGTATTCAAGGTGGTTTGGCCAAGTGTAGACATGTTGACTTGGTCAACTTATATTGGTTTGATTGGCTAAGCATTTGAGCATGATTAGACCATGGTTTGAAGTTGATTTTAAGCTTGAAAGGGGTTTGATATGTTAAATGGGTTGGGATAACCCATTTAAAACATTAAGGGGTATTTGGGTCAATCTAGATTGACTTGGCCAACCAAGTTGACCTGGGTTTAAGCTTAATAGGTTTGGATTGATATTTGAAAATTGTTGGAAGTGGTTCCAAGCAATTTGGAGTTCATTTGATTTGAAATTAGTGTTGAAACCTTAAGGTGCATTTCAACCAAAAAAGTTGATCTGGTCAACCAAGCTTGACTAGGGTCTGAGCTTGAGTCCATTGCACTCCTAATGATGATTAAGATGCATTGGAAGAGGTTCTGGAGTTTGAAAAAGGCCAAGTTGAAGTTTGGAGAAAACTTCAAAATTGTCCCTAAGGGACATTTTGGTCATTTTAACCCCTGGTCAATTGGGGGTCAAAGTGGGTCCACCAAAATGCAATTTATCACTTAACAAGACATAATTAAGGGCCTGGAAGTATCTTGAGGCTTTGCAAAAAGCTCTAAAGTTAAATTCCACTAGGGGATATGTCTAGTGACATAGACCATAAATATTTAAAGGTTTTACGGCCTTTGGATTTCAATTCAATTTGTGATGTTAGAGACCTTAGAATGTGCTCAAATTTGGAGGGTTACCACTAGAGATGTGTTCTATCAATATGAAATTGATAGACTCTGAATCAGATGTCAATTGACTAGGTTTTGAAGTGTTTGAAAATTCACTAGAAAGACTTTCAGGACTTGGACTATTAGCCTTGGATTTGAGTCTGGATTGATCTAAGATCTAAATAGACCATAAGGTCTGGATTGATCTAAGGTCTAGGTAGATCCTAAGGTCTGGATAAATCTTAGAGTCTGAAGTTTAGGAGAATCCTAGAGTCTAGAGTGATCTAGAGGCTAGACTGATATGGGGTCAGGATTGATCCAATTGACCTCATACAAAAATAAGATCAACAAAGATCAAGGGTAAATGGGGAGTGGTTTGGATGGACGGCAGTGTTGAATCCTTTGATCTTGGACCATTCACTAGACATTTAAAGGTCTTAATGATGTCAGAATTTTGTGATTTTAGGCTCGTTGGATTTGTTTCGTCGACCCGCTTGATTCGATTATATGCATGTCACGTTTGGAAGCCATTTGATGATCCAAATTGTTGTTCAAACCTTCTAATAGCGCTCTGGGCCCTTGATTTGGACCCATTTGAGCTTGGATTGAGTCAAATTTGGTGTCTTTGATTTGTATTTTCGAGACGTTCAGTTCTACTATAATGCTGAAATTGGGGTTCAGATGGTCCCAATTTTAATTTTAGAAGTTCCCAACCTGATTTTTCCTTGATATTCATGCCCGATCAAGATAATGTTTTGAGTATGTATTAATAATTATTAATTTTGACTAAGGTTTGGTTAAAGATAGTTTTTTATCATTACTTTTTATTATTTAAAAAAATGTATTTAAAATTGCTTTGGAAAGCACTAAAAAAATATCTTAAGATGCCTATAAAAATTGCATGCCATAATAAAATTTAAAATTCAAAGGTAGGGGTGTAAACGAGTCGAGTCAAATCGAGTATTTGCCTAATCGAGCAAAGCATATTTAGATCTTATTGGAGCTCAAGTTGGAGACACGAGATTGAGTATAAACTGGAGCTCGAACTCAAAATCTTAGCTCAATAAATATAACTCATGAGTCGAATTTTGAACCAGCTCGGCCCGTTCAGAGCCGAAAAATCCTTTACTCTTTAAAAATTTAACGCTAAAAAAAAAAGAACTCGTCTGTCTATTTTTTGCTCTGCTAGGGTTTCCCCATTCTCTAGCATTGCCGCCACCTTTTTTCCCGTCAGGGGGGGGGTCCCTTGTCATGGGTTCCCCTCTCCTCGATCAAGACTTCCCCCCTCTTTCTCACCTTCATCCTCTTCCTCCTTCCCTCCCTTCATCTCTTGAAAGCTGGACAAATATTGTTAACCCTGTTAGTTTGTCCTCTAAGGACCTTCCGGTTGACTTCCAAGAAGACCCTGAGGATATCCTTGTTTTTCAACGCGCAAAAACTAACGTTGCAGCAGAAGAATGGAATCTCTCCTTCGTTGGTTTCTCTGTCGGTAAGCGTCCCTACTACAAAGCTCTCCTAGCTGCTCTCCGTAAAAGTTAAAAGCTCCAAGGTACCATCCAACTTTTCAACATGAGTGATGGTTTTTTTCTTATAAAGTTCTCTTCTGCTTTGGACTATGAAATGGCTTGGAGTGGGAGAGTTTGGTTCATTCTTGGACGGCCTTTTATATTACAGAAGTGGTTCCCTAGGTTCAAGCCTCAAAGGAAAAATTTCTCCACGGTCCCCATTTGGGTTAAAATTATGGATCTCCCTCTCTCTGTCTAGAATTCGGAGGGAATCTCATGAATTGCTAGTAAAATAGGGATACCCCTTACAGTTGATGCCCTCACTACGCAGAAATCGCGTCTTACTTTTGCTCGGGTTTGCATTCAGGTGAACAATAAAACTAAATACCCGGATTCTATTCCCATCTCCATTGAAGATGAAGTTATGCATCTTAAAATCCAATATGAATGGCGGCATACTCCCTGTGATGTTCCTGTTTCACTCCTCTACTACTTGCCCTTCCAATCCGACTGCCCAAACCACTAATGAGACTAGGAAAGTGAACCTTAACAGAGGCAGGAGCACCTCTCGGGCTCTAAAATTTGTTCGAAATAACCCCTCCAACCAACTCCCGCCTGTTGTTCAGCAATCTGGATTTAAACCCAAGGGAATTCTCGTTCAGAGTCCTCAAAAACCACCAAAACCAGTCTCTACTCTGGACATCCCTTCCTCTTCTTCACCCCCTTCACCTAAGCACCTCTCCGATGAAACGGACCAAACCTCCTCTTCCAAAAACCAGCTTCCTAAAAATAATATCATTCCTAACATCAACTCCCCAACTGAAGAAACTGTCATCACTACTATAACTCCTTTCATTACCTCTACAAAGCCAATTGTCATAGTCTCTCCTAACAAATTCGACGCTCTTCAAGACACAATTGTGGAAGTTTCTTCCACAAATTGTGATGGCAATCCTAAAAGTTCCTCATCCCAAGATCAGGAGGACACTCGTCCCCCAAAACTCAAAGAGGTTATTCCCCCACCTTCCTCAGCTCATGGAAAAAATATCCTAGGCAAGCATCCTAAGAAGCCTCAATCCGCCACCTCCAAATCTCAATGAACCTCCCCCCCCCCCCCCCCTCCATTGCCTCTTGGAACATCAGGGGTTTTAACAACCCGAGCAAAGTTTTAGCCTGCAAACACTTTATTAATTCTTATAAGCTGTATTTGATTTGCATTCTGGAGAATAGGATCCATTGGGATTCTCTTGCTAATCCTTGGTTCATTGCCACTCACACTACTTTTGTTAACGAATGGAGCTGTAACAATTTTGACAAATCTACTTCGGGTAGAATTTGGG
This sequence comes from Dendrobium nobile, assembly GCA_022539455.1. NCBI lineage: Eukaryota > Viridiplantae > Streptophyta > Magnoliopsida > Asparagales > Orchidaceae > Dendrobium > Dendrobium nobile. Next base: position 63,593,780 of record CM039733.1, on the reverse strand, counting down.
TCAAATGGGTTGTTAACAAGATCAGTTTTTCTCCACCCTTTTTCTCTTCTCAAATGATTTGTGGTTACCTACATTACGGTCCTTCTTTGACCTTGTTTTTGAGTGCTATTTATGGTTCTAACTCTGCCGAGGACAGAAATGCACTCTGGCAGCAAATTTCTTCTAATGCCCCTAGTCCAGATGTGTCTTGGATTGTTATGGGGGACTTCAATTGTTGTAGATATCAGAATGAGAAAGTTGGAGGCTCTCCTCTTCATTTTAGCCGCATGATGGAACTTAACAATTGTATTTTTGATAATCAACTCTCGGACCTTACTTCCTCTGGTCTTTCTTATTCCTGGTACAACCAGTAAATTGATAATCCTATACGCATCAAACTGGATAGGATCTTGGTGAATGAGGCTTGGCTAGATATGTTTCCTCTTGCTCGCTATTGATAATCCTATGTGTTCGGACCACAGTCCGATTATCGTTAAAAATGGGAGTTTCAATCAAGTGTCTTGCCAGTTTCAATTTAAGAACTTCTGAACTTCTCGGGATGATTTCTAGTATATCTTGCTTAGCACTTTTTTGGAACCTTCAATGGGGTACCCCTTGGTGGATTTTTGTAATAAGCTTAAGAAGCTTAAAACTATTATCATATCCAAAGCTTGGGCCTCTGCTAATGCCTTACAGCTCTCTCTCAATAATCACCAGGAAAAGCAAAGATCTCTCCTTGCTCTTTTGGATCAGGATCACAATAACCTCCCTCTCTACTCTGCTTTGAAAGTCACTAATGGGGAAATTGCTGACTTAACTGTCTCGTGGGCTTCGTGGATTTCTCAAAGGGCTAAGGCCAATTGGCTAAAAGACGGTGAAGATGACCTTAAATTCCTTTATTCTAAAATCCGAATGAGGAAAAAATTTAACACTTATGCTATTCTATCTACTATTTGTGGGAATACTGGAATATGGATACTACCAAAAATGAAGTTATCTCCCATTTCAAAAACCTGTATAACCGCTCTATTTTTCCTGACCAGAACTCCTCTGATATCCCTGTTGGCTCGGTTCTACCCCTAATATGCAATCTCTCCTCACTGCCCCCATCACCCAGGATGAAATTAAAGTTGCTATTTTTTCTAGTGATTCTTCCTCTTCCCCTGGCCCTGATGGCTATAATTTCCACTTTTTCAAGGCCACTTGGCACATCCTTGGCCCGCCTCTTTGTAAAGCTATCAAGTCTTTCTTTGATAAAGGGTATATGCCTAAAGGTATCAAGGCCACTGCCATATTTCTGATCCCCAAGAGTTCTCATGTTAACTCTATTTCTGATTTTCGGCCCATATCCCTATGTAATGCTTTATACAAGATTATCTCCAAAATTCTTGCCTTTAGACTTAAGAGCATTATGCCGATCATTATTCACAAAGCTCAGGCTGGTTTTATTGCTAATCGTATTTCTACAGATAATGTCATCTTGGCTGCTGAATTATTAGGGTTTTTTAAGAAGTGTACAAAGGATTATTATATGTGTGCTAAGTTGGATATCAAGAAAGCATTTGATTCTCTATCTAGAGAATTTCTTTTGCTAAGAATGGCTCAAAAGGGGATCCCTGCGCTCTTCATTTCTTGGGTGAAGGCTTGCAATTCGAATGTCCACTTCTCTGTTTGCATTGACGATGGTTTGGAAGGTTTTTTTCCTTCTTCTGTGGGGCTTAGGCAAGGCTGCCCCCTAAGCCCTTATTTGTTCTGTTTTTCCATGGATGTTTTATCTTGTCTTTTTGACAACTCTGAGGTGGGTGGCACCTTCCAACCAGTGCAAATTAATGGCTTCCATTTGTCTCACCTCCTTTATGCAGATGACGTTTTGGCTTTTGGTAAAGCCTCCTTGGCCAACTGTCAAGCTTTAAATGGCATTCTTCACTCTTTTGCTAATGCTTCAGGCCTCAAAGTGAATCCTCAAAAAAGCTCTATTATTATGCAAGCTAATACTCCTTATCTTAATGAGATATGTGACTCCCTTCAAATCCATAATTGCTGCACGAGCTTTAATTATCTGGGCATTCCCATTTCTATCAAAAGGCCTCTGATATCTCAATTTTTCCCTCTTCTTGATAAAATTTCTAACACGCTCTCCGGTTGGAAGGCAAAATCTCTCTCTTTTGTAGCTAGGCTTCAATTCCTCAGATTCACCATTTGGAACATCACAGCTTACTGGATTCGCAGAGCTATTATACCTAAAACGTGCTGTAAACAGATTGCTAAACTCTTAGTAAAATTCCTTTATTTTGGTGATGTTTCGACTAAAAAACTTCATTTGGTTTCCTGGGTGAAAACTTGCAAACCCAGAAATAAAGGAGGTTTAGGTTTACCTTCTCTTCAAGCTATCAGATATGCTTTTGGCTGTTCACTTATTCTTAGAATTTACAATTCTGCTTCCCCTCTTTCGTCTTGGTTCTTCTCCTACTACTGCTCTCCATGGAAAAACCCTTCTACTTCTTCTTCTTATATGTCTAAAAGTATACATTCTTCAGCTGGTATTGCCAAGTATAAATTGAATTTTAGAGTTACCACTCACTCCCCAATTAGTCTTAAATGGGACCACTGGTGTAAGGGTCTTTGCATCCATGAGTATCAGCAGCATCGTGTTTAACTAGTTTATATCTTGATAATGCACCTCTGTCCAGATTGTATATTGCTGATGGTTGGGTTATTCCTCCTGCTTGTCCTTATACCATTCATAATCTCATTACCTCTATACCCATTTATTTTGATGTGCCCGGCTGTTTACTTTGGGGATCTGAGGTTAAGCTAGTTTTTAAAAAATTCATTGCTGATTTCTACTCTGATGATGATGAGGTTGATTGGTGCAGTTCTGTGTGGCATAAACATTATGCGCTGAGACATTCGGTCTATGCTTGGTTTTGTTTTGTTGGAGGTTAAAAACTGCGGATGAATTGGGAAAAAGAAACAGTGGTGGATAAGAGATGTATTTTTTTGTCAGACTAATGATGAAAGTGTGTCACATCTCTTTTTTAAGTGTGATTACACTTTTAATATCATTTCTTCTCTGATCTCTCCTCTTACCTCCTTCCTTCTTAGACCGAATATTAACCATATTCTGGAATTCTTCTCTGGTTGGCCCTGCCTAAGTAATGACAGGCGGCATTTTTTTCTTCTGGTATTATGGGCCTCTATCTACTATATATGGAGGGAAAGAAATGAAAGAAAATTTATGAATTGTGCTAAAAGCTCTAAGACCATTCAAATGTTGATTAAGAAGGCTGTTATGCTTAAACTTCAAAGATGGAAAAATGGGGAAGATCTCAAAGCTCTGTTATAAGTATTTTGCTATGTTGATGCTTGGTCCCTTAAGCATCCTCGTTCTGCTTCTCTTCTCTGCTGGGAGTCTTTTTTGGATTTTGGGGGCGTTGATGTTCAGGGAACATCCTTCCCCCAGGATGGCAATTTTTGCAATGAATTTATATTTGATGACATTTATGACAACCGGGGGATTGCGGAGATGAAGGATGTTTCTCTGTTTTTTATGCTGAGCCCGTATGCTTTTCTGCTTCATCTCTTCATCTCTTCATCAGTTATTCAGTGGGTGCTAATTGCGGTTATGACTTCTTTTTCAGTGGTTTCATCACTATTCTGAATTTGATATTTTGTGGGCATGTGTAATTTTGTACCAGTTTTTGTGGCTATTTTTAAGCCAATTCTGATGGTTTTGTTACTTTTTATTCTGACCCTCTTTTTTATACATGTAATTAGTTCTTTTACTTAATGAAATTTAGGCTATGCCCTCAATTTTCCCAAAAAAATAAAAAATAAAAATAACGCTCATCAATATCCACTAATAGAATAAACTTCTGTACAAACAAAGATAATAATTATAATATCCTATAAATCTTTTTAGCCTTTCCCTCTCTTTTGTTATTGCCCATTAAAATCCATGACCGCTCCACCTCCGAGGTAGCCTACTTGCTCGACGGGAGCCCGAGCGGCCTTCTTTAAGCCGGATCCAGCAACGCAAACCCTTTTCTTCTGGTTCTCACAGGATTCGAAGATTTTCTCGCACGTTTCTTCGAGGCTTAGGAGTGAGGACCTGTTCCCGTGGGGGCGAAGAGAGATGATGCGGCGCTCGTCGGGGAAGAAGACGGGACAGCAGGTTTCAGGCTCGGCGCCCGTCAATTCCTCCGCCGGTGCTTCTGATCTGTTCCGCTCCGGTAATTCTGACGCCTTCGCCCTCGTAAAGATATTGGTTTGGTGTGCTGTTTGGTTTCTGAAATTTGATGCTTGGTTTGTCTTTTGTTCTGTCGAAAACGGTGACTCTTTCATCTTTGTTCTGTGTTAGTGTCAGCATCATTTTCCTACTTTTCAAAGGATATGCAGGACAAAATGATGTTTTGATTGCATGCGCATGGTGTATGAAGGTGATTAGCTGGCTGCAAGATCTGGTTAATTCCTTATCGATATAAGAGGAGGTTACTTAATCTTCTGTTCTTCTGCAAGTTAGAAGGAGCAGGACTTCGTGGTGGGTGAGGTGCATGTCATGTAGTCTCGGTAATTGGTGCTTTGGTCGTGATTGAACCGGCCGTGGACTGACTTTCCTTGCGGATATGCGAGGTGGCTGTATAGTGATGTTTCTTTGCTGATCGAATAGGTGTGTGACTAAGTAACAGAGAGATTTTGCTCTTTGCGGACAGTCCGCACTTGAATGCACTAACCTATTAATTTCTAACAAATTGTGCATTTAGTGACGACCTCTCAAAAAAAAAAAAGTTTTTTTTGGCATAGTGTCTTAAAAGTTTATTTGAATGGAATTAATATAGTGCGCATGAAAAGAAAGAAGAAGAATTTTTTTTTGAGGGGCGTGCAAATAAGTAAATGCATCACACTACCAAAATTTGTCTCAAAATAATAAATTACTATAAGGACAACACACTACCATTTATTGGAGAGATATTATATCAATGAGAAGAATAAGAAAAGAAGGAAGGAAATCACTTATAGGCTTATCCAAGATTTCCTACTGCTTTTATATTTGGGACTCTTGAATCATTTGACTAATGTTTAGTTGACTCCTTGGGTTTTGGTGATACGCCTTAGGTTTCACAAATTAGGGTTTGCCCTAATTTTCCTTCAAGATAAAATTTCTCCTTCAAATCCAAGAAAAAATCAACACAAGAGGGATGAGAGGAAGAACAAGAACCTTTGCATTCTAAATCCAAGGGAAAACAAGATACAATTTGTCCACTTCGAGAAGGACAAGGTCTCCCACTACAAACCCTAGAAAAACAAGAGAAAGAAACTAAGAGGCTAAGAGAAAACTCCAAATGCATAACCCTAGAAATCCCCCCTTAATCCCTACTTAAAGCAAGCAAAAGACCCAACCAAACCCACTAGTGGGCTGCCCAAACTGAACCGCCCAGCTCAGGCTAGACCTGAGTCAAACCGGTCCAGAAATGGACCGGTTCCGCTCAAGCCGAACGGCCGCGTCCCGCTCCACGTCCCTGCTTCGGCGGATCGAACGGGAGCGCCGGTGCGGCGCCCGTTCCGGCTGTTTCCGCGCGCCGCGGGGTCGCCCGCCCTCCCTCTGCCGGTCGGCGTCGGCAGTGGCCCGCATCAATACTCCCTCCTTTAAGATTAACCTTGTCCTCAAGGTTAAAGAATGTAGATTCCTCGGTGGTCGGAAACCCACATAGGCTAGGGTCACCCTGTAGTGCCACCCTCCGACCATTACTGTTGTATTTAACCAACAACTTCTCCCAATTGACCTCCATGTCTCCTAAGGATTGAAGCCACTGCATACCCAAGATGACGTCAACGTTTTCCAGATCCATCAGCAAAAAATCTTGAGTAACTACCTCCCCTTGCAAGATAATAGTGACTCCCTTGCATTTCCCATAAATGCGGGCCTTCTGTCCTGTGCATATGGTCACCTCTACCTCTTTACTTGCTATCACCTCAAGACTCAACTGTTCCGCCACTCGATAGGCCAAGGAGTTGTGAGTGGCTCCACTGTCAAACAAAACTCTCACCTTGCACCCTTCAATTTCACCCTTCATCTTCATGGTGGGATGGAATGGTAAACCTTCCATCGAATTCAGACTCACTTCTATCATATCTAGGTGAGGATGCTCTACCTCACATAGCTTTTCCATTGTTGCCCCTTCATCTGTGTCCCCATCTGAATCTCCCACCACTATCACGTGCAGGGTCTTCTCTTTACACCTATGCCCAGGTGCAAATTTCTCGTCGCAACGGTAGCAGAGGCCCTTGACCCTCTTCTCCTTCAATTCGGAGTCAGTCAGTCTCTTGAACCCTCCTTGGTTCATCACAGTGGTGGCTTTCTCCTGTTTTACCTCCTCTGGATGAGTAGTGACAGTCACCTTAGGTCCTTCGAGCATGAGTGGTGAGCGATTTGTGGGGTGAGACCCCCCTGATTTCCGTGTCTGATCCGCCTTCTGCTTGTCCTCAACAAGCTGAGCTGTCTCCATAATTCCCACTATCCCACGTGGGTTGACCACCCTGATGGCAGCTCTGATGTAGGGTTTCAACCCTTTCATGAAATTCCCCTCCATGGCGTCATCGAGCATTCCCCTCAATCGCCCAGATAGAAGCTCAAAGCGCTCCCGGTACTCTGCCACTGTGCCTTCTTGAACAAGAGACATGAACTGTTCATAATGGGTGCCCTCACTGGACACTCTGAACCTGTGCAGTAATAGGTCCTTGAACTCTTCCCAACTTCGTATAGGTTGTTGCCCCTCAATCCATTGGAACCAAGCCAATGATTTCCCCTCCAAGCAAATCGGGACAGCCATCAGCTTTTCCTCCTCCGTGACGCCGTTAACGGCGAAATATCGCTCCACCCGGTAGACCCATCCGTACGCATCTTCCCCTTCGAATACGGGGACCTTCAACTTCCTCATCCGCGTATCTGTCCGAGGAAGATTCCTCCCATCTTCCCATGGCCCATGCTGAAATCCCTCCCACTGAGGTCTTCCCCTCCACTCCCCTGGATACGGGGTCTGCACCCCCCTTCTTGGTGGCTCCCAAGGGGCTCGGCCCCCCTCGTGTGAGCCTCCCGGTTGTCTCAGCCAACCACCCGCGACCTCTCCTGTGGCTTGGCCCAACTCCGGCGGTCCTCCTGGACCTCTCGGCCACCCTCCTGGACCTCTCGGCCACCCTCCTTGTGGCTCCCAAGTGGTGCGACCCATCTCTTGCACTCCTCCCGGCCTCATCGGCCACCCTCCATACGGACCGTGAGGGTCACGTACGGCTCCTCCCCCTTGGCCGGCGGTCCCCTCCCACGGTGCACCGCCCACGCCGGATGCCTCCCACCCTTCCCTTGACCAAGGCTCTTGGCGCGAGATGTGAGGTGGTGCTTGCATGGCTTCCCCCGGTTGGCTTGCTCCATCTTCCCTAATTGAGAAATTAGGGTTAGGGTTTGACATCGGCGATTTCCCCTTTTCCTTAGGATTTGATTGAGCAACTTGGGCGTCTACCAATTTGCGGATCATCTCTTCCATTCCCCCAAATCTCTCCTCAAGGGATGAGAATTTTCCTTCCAATGACGAAAGCTTCTCTCCCACTTCCTCCTTTAATTGGCTCATCTCCCCTTCCAAAACTTCTACCTTCTTTGATGCCATGCCGTCTAGGATCGAGAGCTCTGATACCAACTAGATACGCCTTAGGTTTCACAAATTAGGGTTTGCCCTAATTTTCCTTCAAGATGAAATTTCTCCTCCAAATCCAAGAAAAAATCAACACAAGAGGGATGAGAGGAAGAACAAGAACGTTTGCATTCTAAATCCAAGGGAAAACAAGATACAATTTGTCCACTTCGAGAAGGACAAGGTCTCCCACTACAAACCCTAGAAAAACAAGAGAAAGAAACTAAGAGGCTAAGAGAAAACTCCAAATGCATAACCCTAGAAATCCCCCCTTAATCCCTACTTAAAGCAAGCAAAAGGCCCAACCAAACCCACTAGTGGGCTGCCCAAACTGAACCGCCCAGCTCAGGCTAGACCTGAGCCAAACCGGTCCAGAAATGGACCGGTTCCGCTCAAGCCGAACGGCCGCGTCCCGCTCCGCGTCCCTGCTTCGGCGGATCGAACGGGCGCGCCGGTGCGGCGCCCGTTCCGGCTGTTTCCGCGCGCCGCGGGGTCGCCCGCCCTCCCTCTGCCGGTCGGCGTCGGCAGTGGCCCGCATCAATGTCATTTTTTGGTATCAGAGTGTTAGTTTTTGCTTGTGAAATGTGCTACACTTAAATACAGGTCAAGAGGTCAATCCAATTTCCAATCATTATGTGGTGTCAATTATGCTGAAAACTATTGGAGTGCTTGAAATTATATTGAACCCTTCGAAGGGATGCTCAGTGTTTATGGCCTCATGGCAATGAGAAAAAAATGGTAATTTGCTCTGCCATTTGGGGAACCATGGTATAGGTGCTACCAATCTAGATGAGAGAGCTTTTGAAGTAAGGATATAGAGGATGAAAACTTCCATATGCCATAGTTTCTGTTAGAAACCCACTTCTATCTAAGGCTGACACCAAGTTAGAGCTGCTAACTTATGATGGTACAGTTAATGTTGAGAAGCCCAATTGGTTGTTCCAGCATTACGAGAAGTGCTTTTATTTTTGTCGGTACAATCAAGCCCAAAATATAGGCTTCACTAGATTGAAGCTATACAGTTATTCCTTATGTGGTTGAATATAAAAATAAGGATAAACTGAACAAAAATAACCTGGAACTAGGTATAGGTCATCCCGAAGAAGTTGTTTTGTCCCTTTGACAATGAAGTTGATGTCAAGGTGATGACATTGAAACCAAGAAGCAACCAAAGGCTAGTGATAAGAAGAATAATACTATTAAAAGGAAAAAGGAATAGGCAACGAGAAACTTGAAGAAATGGAAATTAAAACCAATGAAAAAAATAACGCCTTTCCATGCAATTGCCAACTCCATGGCCATATTAACACTAGTGTTGGAAGCTCCATCAAGAATTTAGGTCCAAAAAAGGATGAAAGGTAAATCAAATCATCGTGGCACATGCAGGAGTTTAGATTGTTGGGTTACAATAGGCAAATACCACACTCACTTTAATGGCTCTTAGGAAGACATCTTAGCGGCCAAAATTGTGGAAATCAACAAATGGGAGGGTTTGATAGCAAGTAGTTGGTTAACTCCTTGCAACCATCCAAACCTGTCATATCCACTTAAGTGGTAAACTAGGATGCACGGACACGGACACGACACGACACGGACACGGGACACGGCATTTTTTAAAAATATAGGACACGGGTGCGGCGTGAACACGGCATAATAATTTTAAATATAATATATATAAATTAAGGTAATCTTATATTAAAAATGGCAAGCAATATTAAATCAAAGTCATGATAACTTGTTTAGCTTATAACATAAAGATATTTAGTACAAAATGTCTAGTACAACCACAAAAATATAACCAAAAAACCATTTAGTACAATATGAAAGTTCAACTACTCAATAGAGGGAATGATAGAATTAGATTCAGATGTTGGTCTTTGGCCTTCAATATCATCATCATTGAATATCATTGCTTCCAACTCTGGTTCATCTAAAGAAAGATTTGCAACCTCCAATAATCCCATATCATCAAGGCACTCGAACCCATCTAGAAGTCTAGAACTAACTCGATGCCACCCTTACCCTAATGATACAAATAGAAATAATGATTTTGAATATATCAAAGGAACCATGCATTATGCATTATACATATATTGTCTAAATGAAAGCACCAAAGTGATGAGTGGCTTGCGAACCCATGCCTGCATTGTTGTTTCCTATGTTTCCTTAAATTTTTTTTTTAATTTTAATATGTAATTTTGAGAGTAGTTTTATTGCATTATTAACATTATCCTATCTTATTGTAATTTATTTTATGAATATTCCTCATTAATTCTAATTGACTGTTACATTAGGTTTTTTACATGAGGTTATTACTCTATTTTATGCAAATTATTTTGCATAACTTGTAGCGTCATTACCTTTGGTTTGCTACTTTTCCTGCTTAATTCTTCCTATATTAATTACATTTACTCTACTTGCAAATATCCTTTTTGCTTTGTTGTGCATTTCAAAATCACCTTATTTTTTCTAATTTTATCTTCAAAAAGCTGCTAACCTTATTAACCTCCAATTTAATCACTTTTCACTCTTTTATTTTGAGTTTTTTATAATTATAAACATGATTTAAAAAGGTGTTTGAGCGCACCCTCAAAATAAAAAAAAAAAATCGTTTATTATATGATATGCCTAATATAATTTATATTCCAATTTAAAAATTTTTACTAGAAGTCTAGAATTGTCAGAGTCAAGTTAAAGAGACGGGGTTACAGTTCAACAAGTAGCAAGTGAGCGGGGAATCTACGAGCGATAGGAAGCACAACATGGAGGGGGAGAGCAGTGAGCAAAGAGGGTAGCAACTGTGTGTGACCATTTGAATGCGAGTGAGGAGATTTGAGATTGTATGTGACTACAATTTGGATTCTGATTCTTATGATGTGTTTAAATTTTACATGAGTGCTGATCTTGAATTTTCTTGCATGCTTGTACTTTAGATTAGATTAAGTTTTGCTTATTTTTTTCTTATTGTGGTTGTGGTTTATGATGATGAATTAAGTTAATTTGTTGATGATTTATAGATTTATGAATTGTTTTTGCGAGGTTAGTTTAATTGAATACAACCTCTATGAATAGTCCTTTGCAACGATTTTCTTCCTTCTTTAGAAGTCCTTTTAAGGGCGATGAACTTACTCAAGTAGCCTTTATGAATGAAAAACACAATAATAGAGTAGAACTCAAATAGTATTTTCATTCAATGTTCAACATTACTACATGAAATATGAGGGATAATATATATATATATATATATATATATATATATATATATATATATATATATATATATATTAATGCAACTGGTTGTTGAATAAATAGAAGGGGAAGAGAGTGGTTGGCCATGCATAAGGAAGTTGATTTCAATAACATTTTGTGGGCTAGGAAGATTTCAAAAGTTTTTCGTGAGGCTATAAATTCATTCATGAAGGTTCCAGGGTCAAAGTCACAAATGAGAGTGAGTTTCAAAGTTTTTAAATTAAAAAGGAGAGAGGAGAGAGGGAAGGGGGCAGCCAAGCTATGTGAGATGGTGGCATGGTAACTCAAAAGAGAGTTAGCAAGGCCAAATAATGATTTGGAGGTTTAATTAGGTGATGGTGGTCTATGGATGGTCAAAAGTGACCAAAATTTTCTTATTAGGCTAGACTAAGGGGAAAAATGCTTCTGTTAGCTCAATCCTTATGTCTATACATTCACAAAGTTATGGCATAAGAACTCATGGCTCACAACGTAAGGCCCAAACATATAAGAAATTGTCCAAAGTACAACTAGCTCAAAAACCCGACAACACAAGGGTCCAATAAATGATATCATATAAGAAAATAAAAAGTATAACCAAACATGTCCTAGGTATATGAAATATAGTCTTTGCATGCTAAACTAGCTCCACTAGACACCCTTAATCAACTTCTTATGAGCATTCTCATTTCTTCACAATCAAATAGGTGTCTCTGACTTCTTTGTTGCAATCTCTCTAAATTACATTCATGGTGTAATTATTGTTTCATAAAGTTATCTTTTAGGTCTCCATGATTTTCTTTGATTGCATATTATATTTGAGCCATTTCTTTTTCAGAAGACAGACGAGCAAGCTCGCAAAATCTTGTGCATTAATGACAAACTATTCATGTTTTATTTGTTTTACAAAAAATGCCACTGTGTTAACTCCAATTAACCGTGGTTGGTAATGACTTTTGATGACAATGCAACAAGGTGCAACAACTATTAAGGAGATATTGTGCTTGCTTAGTGAGATCTAGTGGAAGTTTAATTATTTTTGATGAAGTTTGATATGATCTATTAGTTATCTGATTTAAGCTAATAGTTTCCTGATGAGGTCAGATGATGGTCCATTGATGCTTTAACTGAAGTATGATAGAGGTTCCATGAAGTTCAAAGGCAATCCAACAAATTCCAACTATGGTTCAATAAGTCTAACAAAATGCTGGGAATTTGTGGTGGCATAGAACAGGTAAAGATAGTAAATCTTGATGGAATATGTTTGAAATCTTTGATGGAATTTAAGCTAGTCTGGTGATTTTGAAAGAGTTAAAAGATTTTGAGTGGTCATCATCATATCATTATCAATAATAAGTTAATAACAATAACATTAGCCTTATCTTAAATATTTAGTGGCTTCGTAAATCCGTATTATCCATTTGATTATACCACGTTGTATTAAACCTATTTTGAATTATTATTTTTTGCATAAATTCTATCGAAGTTACTTTTGTCCATTTTATTTTCTCTTCCTAATCTTTTGATAGTAATTTATTGCTTATTTTTTTGTACATAGATGGGAGGTATTTATAGGCTCGATATTACATATGGAAAAAGGTAAGTGCATTTTACACAAAATAAAAAATCCAAAGAAGGGAGGCCGACCGCAAAGTGTAGAGAGATGAGCATGATACATCGTTGAAGAAAAAACAAAAAACAAAGATATAAAAACTATAGTAAAACCAAGATGGTGCTTGATTTTTTATTAAAATCTTCAATAATAAACACAAGATACAAGTGATCTATAATTCGAGAGGTAGATCGGCTCTCTCAAACAACCTAGATGCTGCTAGGAAGCCTCCAAGAAAAATTACAGCAGAAAATCCAACATAAATATGATACTAAATCCTAAACAACTCTTCCTTAAATAGCCACAACACCAATGAACGTAATTGAAAACTTCCTAATTAAATCCTCCCTAAATAAAATCTTTCCTAATATATAATAACACAATGAAGAAACATTCCTTACATATCTTCCTATCCTATTGGAATTCAAACTCCACATTAATTCCTTCATTAGTCCTTTTCCTTACATATGGACTTATAGGTTTGATGGGCCCCACAATGGGGGCTGAAACCCCTGATGTTGCTTCTGCCCAGTTCTGTTGGTCTGGATCTTACTGGACTGGCTGGCTGAGCTGACCCCCTTGCATATCAATACTCCCTCCCAAAAGTGTCCCATTGTCCTCAAGGTGGAATAAAGGGATATGCTACTGAATAACCTGATAGGACTCCCACGTGGTCTTGTAGTCCGGTTGGTTCTTCCACCTGATCAACACTTCTTTGTCTCTTATTGCTCCCTGGCGCACTCTTTCGACCTTCAATGGTTCCAACAACACCTCCATGTCGTTCATCAACGCCGGGGGAATTGAAGATGACAGAATGTGCTCTTCTATTGCACGTCGCAATTGGGACACATGAAACATCAGGTGGATGACTGATGATGGGTGTAACTATAAGCAATATGCCACGACACCGATGTGCTCCACTATCTCATAAAAACTAAAATAACGAGGTGATAACTTATCATTCATTCTCTGTGCCAAGGTTTTCTGTTTGTAGGGTCGAAGCTTCAAGTAAACCTTGTCCCCTACTTCAAATTGAATGTCTCTCATTTGTGTATGTACTTTCTTCTTTATAATTAACAAATGCCCCTTTATTTCCATCAAAATCCTATCTCTATCCTCTAAGTACTGCACTACTGATGCCAGTGGTGTACTGCCTTGTCCATAATATATCAATTGAGGCGAATCTCTTCCATATAACACTTTGAACTGTGTTTTCTGAGTTGCTGAATGAAAGGATGCGTTATACCAATACTCTACGTATGCCAACCATTTTGCCCACAGCTTTAGTGTATCCGATATAAAGCACCGAAGATAAGTCTCCACAATACGATTGACCACCTCTGTCTGTCCATCCATCTGAGAATGATAAGCAGTGCTTCTTTTCAGAACGGTCCCTTGCATCTTGATCCTTCCAAAATTGGCTCATAAAGATCTTGTCTCAATCCGATACAATCAATTTTGGTATCCCATGCAATCTTATCACCTCCCTCATAAAAACTATCGCTACTAATACTACTGTATAGGGGCGGTGAATGGGAATGAAATGGACATACTTACTCAACCTATCCACTACCACCAATGTCGTAGTGTCTCCTTTTGACTTTGGCAGTCCTTCAATGATGTCCATGTTCACCTCTTCCCACACCTTTTCTAGCAGAGATAATGGCTGGAGGAGCCCTCATGGAGACATAGTCAAGTACTTGTGCCTCTTAAATATATCACAACTAGCCACCATTTTTTCGACATCCTTATGCACACCCTCCCAATACAGCTATGCAAAAAGCTGACGATGTCTTTTTGACCCGAATGTCCCCCATTGGCCCTTTAACGAAACTCCTGAAGCAAGCAGGGAGTGTAAGATGAGATATTTGGAAGCATAAAGCAACTTCTGTTTCACCGCTGAATACCCCAGATGTCTGTCTTTATTTTTCACCAGCTCCTCTCTAATTTTCCTCAATCCTACATCATGTTCACTCTCTCTCCTCAGTGCTTCCCAGTTAACCACTAAGGGCGTAGATAATGCCATCATCTGTGGCTCCCCATGCATATAGATAAACCATTTGTTGTTTTGTTTTCAATCCCAGCTTGATATTGAATCTTGAATTCATAGCCTAATAACTTGGAAAGTCACCTTTGATGTTCCTAAATGATCATTCTCTGCTCCAACAAATATTTCAAACTCCTCTGGCCAGTTCAGATGATGAAATGTCTTCCCAATATATAAGATCGTCATTTTTGAATGGCAAACACAATCGCCATCAGCTCCCTCTTATAGACTAACTTAAGCCTTGTAATAGTTGTCAACACCTGACTGAAATAGGCCATTGGTCTCTGGTTCTACATGAGTATCGCTCTTAACCCAAATTCGGAGGCATCTATCTCAACTACAAAGGGCTGGCTGAAATCTAGGAGAGCTAATACTGGCACACTAATCATAGTCTTCAACTCTTCAAAAGTCTGGGTGGCTGACTCTTCCTCATTGATGTTGTCCTTCTTGAGTTGTTCCTTTAATGGTTCTGTTATAGAATTGTATCATTTCACGAATTTTTTGTAGTAGCCTGTGAGTCCCAAGAATTCTCTCAGCTCCTTCAAAGTCTTGGGTATGGGCCACCTGATTATGGCCTCAATCTTGCCCTGATTAGCTACCACTCCCTCCCGGAGATACCCAATGCCATAAATATTATTCCACTCTAAGTTGGGAGAAAGAACACTTCTTTTGATTGGAAAACAAAGAGTGCTCTCTTAACACAACTCCCAGATGCTCCAAGTGCTCCCCTGCGGGCCTGTTGTGTACCAATATATCATTAAAAAATACCAGTACAAACCTTCGCAAGTAGGGCTAGAATATCATATTCATCAGTGACTAAAAAGTGGTCGGTGCGTTAGTGAGGCCAAACGCCATCACCAAGAACTCATAGTGTCCTTCGTGCATTCGAAAAGCTATCTTATGGGTGTTTCATGGTTGCATTCTGATATGATGGTATCCAGATTTCAAGTTGATCTTGGAGAATATCACAGATCCATGCAGCTCATCTAACAGCTCATCGATGACTGGTATGGGAAACTTGCCAGGTACCGTCTTCTTATTTAGGGAACAGTAGTCTACAGAGAACCTCCAGCTTCCATCCTTTTTCTTCCCCAACAATAGAGGACTAGAGAAATATCCACACCGGGCTTGATAATTTCAGCTTCAAGCATCTCCTGAATCAATTTTTCAATCTCATCTTTTTGGATCTGAGGGCAGCAATATGACCATACACTAATGGGGGAGACTCCTTCCTTCAAAATAATAGAATGCTCATGCTCCCGTGGGGATGGTAATTCCCGGGGAAGCTGAAATACTTCTTGAACTGTTTAAGAAGGGGCTGGACAATGTTTGTAATATCCTCTCCATCCTTTGTCTTTCATCCCCCCAGACTCTGGAGCTCTGTGAAGAATCCCCCTCTTTCCCCTTGTAGGGCACAGACCATGATTTTCAAAGAAATCATTGCCTTGGATAAGCTGGGGTCTCCCTTAATTACCACATTTCTCTCCTCCACCTGGATCTTCACGGCCAATACCTTCCAGTTCACCTTGGTCTATCCTAAGGTTTGTAGCCATTTCATTCCCAAAATCAAATTAGTGCTTCCCAACTCTAATGGAAGGAAATCCTTTCTGATGTGAATCCCTTGCAGCTCTACCAACAAACCCTGACATATCTCTCTGCTCTTCTCTACCTTTCATGTGTCCATCATCACTCCAAATCCTCCTGTGTCTACCAGTTTCAACACCAGTTTGTCTACCACCTTGTTCGATATGAAATTGTGGGTATCCACACCGTCCACCAGGATAGTCACTACCTCCCATATGCCTTTCACTTTCATAGTGTGATTCATGGTGAATCCCACTACAAAGTTCAATAAAACCTCCGTCACGTCTAAATGCACGGGCTCCTCTTCCCCTTCCTCCTCCCTCGTTGCCTTTTCCTCATCCGCCTCCTCCCCATCACACACAATGAGAACATGTAGGGTGCAATTTTTACAACTATGTCCTGGTGCAGATTTCTCGTCGCATGTGAAACACAATCCCTTAGTTCTCTTATCTTGCAATTCAGTATCAATCAGCCTCTTGAAATCCCTTCCCTATCGGACTCTCGAACTGCCTTCCTTTGGAGTTTCTTGTTTAACTGGCACAAATCTGCACCCTAGATGCCAGAAAAGTGGTCGTCGTGCGGTAAGAATCTCCTTCATTGACCCTTTACAACTCTTCTATAGTGATTTCTTGTTTTCAATCATCTGAGCCAACTCCATCACCTCTCCCAATCACGGGGCCTTGCCACCCGCACTGTTGCGCTCAACTCTGGTTTGAGGCCTTTCATGAAATTGATTTCCAACATTGTCTCTGATAACTTCCCTATTTGTCCTGACATAACCTCGAATATTTCTTTGATACTCCATCATAGTGCCGACTTGTGTCAATGCAAAGAATTGCTCAAAGTAATCCCCATCATGCTAGGCTTGAAAGCGTTCCAACGAACATTCCTTGAACTCTTCCCACGAATGAATTGGGTACCTCGTCTTTCTTCATTAGTTACATGTCAGTGCCTTCCCTTCAAGACATAGAGTGGCGGCCATCTATCTCTTATCTTCTATCAACCCGTTCATTGCAAATATCTCTCCACCCTATATATCAATCCATGTGCATCTTCCCCTTCAAATACAGGCTTTTTTAGCTTGCTAATCCTTTGATCCCCCCCCCCCCAATATCCCCTTCCACTCCGCATGCCTCCCATGACGTGAGCATTGGGGTCTCTCCAAGGTTCCCTCTCCTCACTTCTTCGTTTATATTCCCTCCTTCCTCCAAATTCAGCTCGCTTGTTCTCTTCTTCTCATTCCCACCTACCTGCATATTCCCTACTCATCCCCCTTTTCAATAAAGGCTCCTCCTCCCCTCCTAAAATTTCCACCTATCTTCTCTTGATATGTCATCTTCTTGATTTCTCCTTGCTTTCGGCAGAGCCGTTTTAGTACGAAGCTCCAACATCTGCTCATCATCTCCTCCATATTATCAAACCTTCTTCTATCATTGAAATATGTTCATTCATCGATCCCACATCTGCTAGTAGTTGCCCTACTTCCCATACCAACTTTTCTTCCAACATCACAACTCTTCTTCTGGCCATCAATACTCGGATCAAGGCTTTAACAACAAAACCAACAACTTTGACATGAATCTAGCCTCCAAACAACAAAATTCAGTAAATGGAGAGGAAAACCTCATTAGAAATTAGCGAGGAAATTAGTCCAGGACACCGCTCTGATACCAATTTGATACGCCGTAGAAGCAAAAACAAAAAACAACGATATAAAACCTGCAGTGAAACCAAAATGGTGGCTGATTTTTTATTAAAAACTTCAATAAGAAACACAAGATACATGTGATCTGCAATTCGAAAGGCAAATCAGCTCTTCAAAACAACCTAGACGTTGTTAGGAAACCTCCAAGAAAAACTACAGCAGAAAATCTAACATAAAACATGACGCTAAATGATGTGAAACTACGAGGAGTTTGTTTAGAAATTAAAAGAAATGATTAAAGTGTTGCTTCTTACGAATTTAAAACTAGCACATAAAAATTTGAGTTATGAATTCAAAATGTTGACTTGCTTAGCCAAAGAGATGCACTTGAGATTAACCAAAATAGTTCATTCAAAATCCAAGGGAATTAAATGCGAAGTACAAGTAACAAAACCCAACGTTTAACAACGAGAATTTCACCTTGGGGCCGTATCACTCAAAGATTGGTGGACTTTTGGCGGAGATAGAAGATCCAAGCGATGAAGGAAGTTACCACTAGAGAAAGGGCGCTGAAGAACCTCGTCGGAGGAAAAGTGGCCGGTGGGGAGGGATGACGTAGGTGACCTTCGAGGCTCCACGTGTGCTTTGAAAGTCGACGATCGTAGATGCTTGCAAGGATCGGGACGACTCTCTCCAAGTACTCCTCCACGGTGGTTTCGTCTTCAAATCCTACGTCGAAGCACGGTGACCGTAGGACGTTGATACTTCCGTCGGCGTTGAAGACCAATCCCCACTCAAACTCCGGATCCGCCATTCAACATTGAAGTGTATCTAGAATTTTATGGAATTTTTCTAATTTTTTTTTTCCAAAATTTTTAATATTTTTTCAAAATTTTTTGGGAAAAAAAATTCATGTGGGCCCCACAAAAAAATTTAAAACCTAACCATGTAGCTAATTGCAGTGGAACCGCGCGGGTCGTGCCTGTTTGTGCGTTGTGTGCGTGCCGGCGGCACAGCGGGCTTAGGCCAGTTCGGCGGCCTACGCTTGTCTGGGCCCGATTTTCGGCCCGGACGGTCCAAATCCGATATTTTTGGGGTCCTTTGACTTGTTTTTCGACGTTCCGGACTCAATTCTGACAATTTTAGAGCTCAACGGGGCCTCTATGATTGAGTTTGAGCAAGATTATGTTTTTTGTAACATAATTTTTTGCGATTCAGCCAATATAAAATACTTAGACATATATTTTTGGACTCCTGGAGCTTCGACGTTAGAAAATAGGGGGCAACTGATATATCACCAAAAAATTATCTTGATTGAGCACGAATCTCAAAGCAAAAATCATGTTGGAAACTTCAAAAATTAAATTGGAGACCACCTAAATTCTGATTTCAACAAATTTATAGTCAAACTGAGTGTCTTGGAAATACGAACCCAACGACACCAAATTTGACTCAATCCGAGCCCAAATGAGTCCAAATCAAGGACCTAAAGCCCTGTTGAAAAGTTTGAACCATAATTTGAGTTACGAAATAGTTTCTAAACATGACGAGCTTATAGTCGAATCGAGCGGCTCGATGAGAAAAATCCAAAGAGCCCAATATCGCCGAATTTTGACATCATTAAACCTTCAAATGTCTAACGAATGATCCACGATCAAGGGATTCCATATGCGCGTCCACCAATCCAACACATTTACCTTGATCGCACCTCTTATATCTGGATGCAATCCAACATCAATAAGAACACTACAATCATATACACATACTATGCTCCACACTTGGGGGGCGCTCACGCAACTAAGAAGAGAAGGGAAGAAGGTGAAGAGAAGAGAAGAAGGATAGTAGGGAAGAAACTCCTCCTCGACCACTGTCAAAATTCTGCCCGACTTCCTCGGGACGCCAGTATTCTGCCCGACTTCCACGGGACGCCAAAATTATGTCTGACTTCCAGAGTGATGTCGAAGTTATGTCCGACTTCCACAGTGACGCCGGAGTTTCGTCCCACTTTCAAGGGACGCCGGAGTTTCTCCCGAACTCCAAGTGACGCCGGATTTCTATCCAACCTTCAAGTGATCCTGAAGTTCCAACCGAACTCTAAGTGATGCCAGAGTTCGACCCGAATACCATCTAACGTCAAAGTTCTCCTCGGCTGCCAACTGACATCGGACTTCTACCCGACGCCGGACCTCCGCTCGTCAACTAAGTATCATAAGGAAATTGACCGTAGAGAGACTTTTGAATTGCGAGGTTTCTACCCGACACCGGACTTTTACTTGTTGTCAGACATTCGCCAGACTTCTATCTAATATTGGATTTCTGTCAATTACTGAATTTCTACCTGACGCCATCGTTCTGACCATCGTCGTCAGATAACGACCCTTTTAACCTTCGTCGCCCGCCGACCACGGTCACTCTAACTTACGTCACCCACCGATTACAGTCCTTCCGACCTCTGTCGATCGCTGATTACGGTCCTTCTGACTTATATCGCCCACCGACTATAGTCCTTCCGACCTCCGTCTCCCACCGACTACGGTCCTTCTTACTTACATCGCCCACGGACTACAGTCCTTCCGACCTCCGTCGCCCGCCGACTACGGTCATTCCGACTTATGTCGCCCACCGACTACAATCCTTCAGATCAAACAAATACATCAGCACTGATTATTTGTATTCTCATCATGTAATGTACTATATAAGATGTACATCAAGTTAAGGCCTTCCCCCAAGGAAGGGCCTCATTTGTAATCAACTGCAATACTAGTGAATCCATTCAAACTGGGCTAGGCCCTGCGGTTTTTCCCCCTTTTTAGGGGTTTTTCAAGTAAAAATCTTGGTTTCTCCTATAAATGCAACACCCTCTCTTTATCTGATTGCGTGTCGGATTTCGTACAATGCTAAACGAATACTTTATAACTCTACCGCCACGAATACTCTAGGACGCAACATTATATATATATATATATATAATATAATATATAATATATATATATATATAGTATAAGATTTTAAGATGAATTAGGAGGCACATATATTCCTGTTATATTTGGCCTTGTAATACGTGTCTATAATTTTTAATGTATATTTGGTTTTATAATTATATAATCAGTAATCATGATTTTTTTTTATAATTGAAATGTAATGAAGATGTTGATTTGCTCTGTAAGAGAAGATTAGATGTTTTAATTAAAAAGATAAGAAAAAAAATCATTCAAGAGTTGAATTAGAACAAAGTAGAGGTTGAACAATCTTTCAATTTTGATTAAAAAAAATGTATATATAAAACATTTTTAATGGTTGAGCAAGTGAAACAAAACACGAAAAGGAGGCTTATTGGGATGACTTTCTCACTGCTTTTTAAAATAATTTTCTAGTACAAAATTTTTTATTTTTGTACTAAAAAACTATTTTAAGAAATAATAAGAAAGCCGTCCCATATGAAGCCTTAATTAAAAAATTTAAATAAAAAGTATTGATGCCAAAATAGCTAAGAATGTTGATTATTAAATTAGAACTCTTTTTTTTACTCACTTAAAATTAATGAAAATAAATTTATTGAAGCTTTACTGATTTTCATCTATAAGCAATTTATAAGCAATAAGATGAATCATAAGAGGAGGATATCTCAATAAATAATGGGTTTAAATTGATTACTCAATAAATAATCTCAATTAGAAAAGTATAATCTAAATTGATATGTCTATAAAAAAATTATTTGATTAGCACAAATTTTGTGACAATATTTGAGTTGGAAAATTTTCATAATTAAATTTAGGTTCATCTGACTTTGATTTTAATGAACTTTATAGTTGAATTGAATGTCTTGACAACATGAACTAATGTGATTTATAACTACTTTATTTAATAGCAAGTGAGTGGTGTAATTAGTTAGGTTTAATTTGTAAGAGGTTTGTCTAGCTACCATTAATATATTGAATTAGTGATCTATTATTCTACTGTAAAAAGTAAGGCATAGGAGTTTTAATACGAAGATGGATGTTGAGATCAATTTTATAGAAAATTTAGGCTTCGTGTGAGATAGCTTCTTTGCTGCTTTTTAAAAGGCTTTCTAGTACAAAATTTTTTTGAGTTAGAAATCTTTGTACTAAAAAACAGTTTGTAAAGTAGCAAAAAAGCTCTCAAACAAAGCCTTAGATTTGGCCTTTCCACTACTATCTTACTTCGATCTATTAAGCTTAATTCTCTTAGGAGTAGATCAAATTAGGTTTCGTTTGGGATGACTTTCTAACTGCTTTATAAAGCAGCTTTTTAGTACAAACATTAAAATTTTTATACTAAAAAGATGCTTAAGAAGCAAAAAGAAAGTTGTCCCGAACAAAACCTAGATTCTGAACGGTCTAATGAAACAAATATGAAGTAAAAATAGGGTTAACCCCAATAATGCATCATTTTTTACAGTAAAATAATACTCAGGAAGCGCTTCCATTGCTTTCTATGCATCCTTACTTCCTAAGAAGCATCATATTAATATAATAATATAAGTTTGTTGGAGGTGGGAGGAGGCATCTCAATAAGTCTACAAAAGCTTGTATGACAAAACAAAAGCCCATATCTCTATCAAAATGAAATATTCAAAGAAGCTGATGATAAATTTGACTTTACTTTACAATATTAAGATGCTGAATGGAACAATATGGAAAGATGTTATTGTTGATAGGAATGGGACTATTATTAATTATTTTCAGTGTTTGAAAACACAAGCTGCAATAATTAGTTTAGTTTTGGCTGTGGCCCCCATTTAATTGTTTGGAAGTAGAGGATTTATTGAGCATAATCATTATACATTATTTGAATTATAATGATTCATTATTTTAAAATAGAACTAAGTATTAATTAATTTTGGTTAATTTTGTTTTGAAGATATGAATAAATATAGTTCTCGTTAAAAATTTGTTTTTAATAGAGTATTGGATATTGATTGGGTGATTAGAAATTTTAATCAATGTTTTAAAAATATTAAGTAATAATTTTATAGCTGCAAGCAACTCTTTTTGATCTGTTGGTTGGGAGTTTGACTTCAAACTAAGAGGTCTTGGGTTCGAGTCTCGCGTATGTGTTGTGTGTGTTCCGGTGGAACTTTTATTAGGTCAGGACACCTGACGTAGCTCTACATTCGGAAGCCAACAACATGTCGCCACGTGTTCTTACTGTTTAGCGCGGCCCGACGACTCGACCCGGACCGGAACCCGATATTGCTATGTTCGTGTAATGCTAGGTATTGCTCGGTATTGCTAGGTATTGCTCAGTATTGCTAGGTATTGCTTAGCAATAACGAGAAATACATCTCTTTCAAGACCAATACCGAGCAATACCTAGCAAACCAGGGTATTGCTAGGTATTGCTAGGTATTGGTATTGACCAAATGGTATTTCTCGTTATTATCGAGCAATACCGAGTAATACCTAGCAATACCCCGGTCTGCACAAATCAGCCAATACATAGCAATACCGGGTCCGGGTCGTCGGGCCGCACGGTAAAGAGTAAGAGCACGTGGCGTAATTTTATTGGCGTCCGGATGTAGAGCTACGTCAATTATCCTGACCTAATAAAAGTTCGTTCCGATGTGTTTGAAAAATAGTTCAGCATTGCTATTTCAAATTTTTACCTTTGGAAAGTTATTTTGAAAAAGTCTTTTTGAAACTGTGGGGAGTTTTTAAAAGCAAAAATTGAAAAGTCTAAATTGCCCTAGGCTTTATTCGGGATGGCTTAAACAATTCTTTTGTTATTTTTAAAAGATCATTTATGAACCAAAATAAGATAAAAATTTGAAATAGTAGTAAAAAATCTATCTTCAAAGCACACGATATTTTTAACTAACCATTTTCTTATGCAAATCATTTGAAAAACTTTTTCAACAAAACCTAAAATTAAAAATAGCTCAAAGGCATTTTTACTCACCATTTTTAAATCAAGACATCTCAACATTTTTGAGGTGGGTTTAGGAAAAAACGTTTTGACAGAAAGATCCCCAAATCCTCTCAAAATATCTTCAGTACATAATTTTAGTTTTGCATATAAAATAATAAAAAAAATCCTCATTTTTTAAATATAAACAATGTAAGATATTCATAAAAAATAATTATATATATAAATACATATTTTCTAGAAATAAATTACTTTACTATAGGATATTCAGCTTTTTGAAAATAAGGGAAATCCGTCGCTAATCTTGGTTTGCGGCGGATTTGTGATTGAATTGATTCCACCGTTAAAACCCGTGCCGCAAAAGTATTTGCAATGGAACAAATCCGTCGTAAATATTTTGCGGCAGCTATACGACGGAAATTCCGCTGCAATCTGCGGTGGAATATCCATCATACATTGTGACGAGAAATTCGTCGCAAAGCTACTGTTATTTCTGACTGATATTTTCAACCCAAACCGTCGTATCAACGTTTGTGACAGAAATTTTGCTGCAAATCTGTTGGAAATATGTAGCATAAATAAAAAAAATAGTTACTGATATATGTGATTGAGCTTTTCAATAGTAGAAATCTAAATAGTTTTAAAGGCATAATAAAATGCAATGATAAAAATAAAAAATAATCAACAATAAACAACTACATTCCATAAAACTCTACAATACACAGTTAAAGTTCCAATAGTTTCTTATATATCAAAAGAAAAAAAATGCATCAAAAATATTTTTACAGCCACTCTAGAGGAATCTGTATTCTCACTCTCATCCTCGGCCAATGTTGGCGCAGTTACACAATATGTCCGATACATTCCTCCATTTCAACCATCCAACATGAATTCTGCTAATATTAACTCCATCTAGCCACTCATCCACCTAAGCATCCTCATCCCTGCAGCACTTAACTTAATACTATGCTTCTTTTTTAATGGCAAACATTCTACACCATAAAGCATTTTAGGCTCACACTATTTTTAGAATTTTCCATTAAGTTTAAAGAAAATCTATCTATCTCGCATTATATGCCTGATGCATTCCTCCTTTCAACCATTCAAATAAATTCTTTTAATAATTCTCCATTCAGTCCCACCATCTCACTCAAGCTTCCTCATCTCTTCAACACTTAACTTAATATTAATGCATCTTTTTATTATCCAAATATTCTACACACATAAAGCATTGCAACCTCCCACCCATTTTTTTAGGAATTTTCTTTAAGTTTAAGGGGATGTATATATCCAGACAATAGTCGGATACATTCTCCATTTTAACCATCCCAACATGAATTCACTAATAATATCTCCATTATGAACATAGACCATGATATTAAAGAAAGAAATTAAGATAGATATCATTTCAATAAGCAAGCTCCGATCGGATCCGCAGAAGGAACGTCGTGGAAGGAGTCGAATAAAGTTCGCAGTTAGAGGTCAGACGCGGCGAGGAAGTTCAAAGGTGACGACACTGAAGAACAGCGACCAACTCGGATTTGACATAGGAATGTCATTGAAGAAGGCGACCAAGAAGAAACGTTGTCGAAGGATGCACAAATATACACAACGAAAGGGGAGATGATCGACTGCGAAGATGAAGAACGGCGAGGAAGTGTGACTTCAGATGCGAGAGGAAGGAGCATTGTCAAAGGATCCAATGCAAATGAAAGAAATGGCTAGTCAACTGGTTTAGATAGAATTTTTTGCGTTGGATTTGCGGTGGTAAATCTGCTGCAAATCCATCACAAAAATTACGACGAAAACTTCGTCACAATTTCAGGTAAATTTTTTTTCGTCACAAAGTCTGCTTCAAATTGCTGACTTTCCTATAGTTCTTTACATTTAGGTCCTAAAATTAATTATTGTAAAATTATAGTTAAGAATTCAAAAACCATGATTAGTTAAGGTATTCATGTAAAAATTATCAATCATTGAAGTCAAGCTTTGCTGAATAGATCAGTTAGTCATTGCCTTTTATTACCATTGGGGAGATTTTGGGATTTTTTTTAAATGATGAATATCAATACCTAAATTTAATATAAATAAATTTTTTATACATATAAATAAAATGAAAACTTAAGATTCATTTGGAGCAACAGCTGTATTTTCTTATAAAGTTGATTTTGAAATTATGAAGGGAAAAATATTTTTTTGAATTAATATAAGTATTATTATTTTCTTAAAATTGGATAGTAATTTTTTATAACTATCGAAAAAGGGGGGGAGGGAGGGGAAAAAGGGGGGGGGGGGGGGGGGGGGGGGGGGGGGGAGTAAAAATAGGAAACATTATAGAGGTGATTGTAAAAAAGTAATTTCTAACTGTAAAATTTTTTAAGAAACAACAAAAAATAATAGTTAAATGAAAGCATGACAATAGTTTGAATAATAAATTAATGAAAAATTTGTCCTAAATAGAGAATCTTAATAACTTTTAAAATTTCTATTCATCAAATTAGGCTTTATTTGGGACGGTTTTTTTTAATACTTTTTAAAATAGAGTTTTAGTTAAAAAAATAAAAATTTTGTACTAAAATTCTATTTTTAGAAGTAATAAAAAAGTCGTTACAAATGAAATCAAAGTGTATCTTCGGGACGAATTATTGCTTTACTTTTCAGATTACAACCACAAAATTATTTCGCTACTATTTTCTCGCTACTTTCAAGAAATTTCTACGTTAGAAAACTATTTTTTTAAAACATCTTTAAAAAAATTACTTTCCTCATAATAGCTTGATAGTCATATTTATAAAAAAACTACAACTGTCCCAAATAAATCCTAATGGACACCCACAAAATTTTGGATTCAATACTTAAAAAAAAAAAATGGTTTGTTGTGTGAAGGATGAGGTAGAAGAAATAATATAAAAAATGATATTCAAACCGTGCAAATTAGTCGGGCTTGATTGAAGGCAGAAGGCCAGAAGCTGTTCAAGCATTGGGCCTAAATGGTTCAATTTGTAGCCCACAAGAGGGAAAATAATGATGGAGCATTAGGGAAGAAAAGCCCATCAGGATTAGAAGATGCAAGCCATTCATAGCAAAGTGGTATCTGATCTTGAGTCCCTTCAAAAAAGTGCCTATGGCACAAAAATATTTATATGTAACTAGAAATCAAAGAAAGTGTAGAAATGTAATATTGAATTATTCATATTTTATATTCCACCAATAATACATGTATTTGATCAAATATGATGATTAATCCATATTTAATAATTGTTAACTATATTAACTAAGCATTCTTTTATAACCACCTTTGATCCTCTTGAGGCATTTAAGCTAATCAAAGGTCAAATCTGTTTAAACTGAGAATATGATTCTCACACTGCTTTCTATATAACTTTTTTCGTTCTTAATCTCTTTATCACACTCCAAGTCATGTTGTTCAATCTAATTCAACATTTCATAATAACATGGGGGCTTGAGGTCACTTAGTCCCTATATGACCTAAGAGTGGCAATAAATTGCTACCAAGCTCATAAAATAGGGTGATTCTTATTTCTATCACATCTAAAATTTTATTGAGAGCACAAGGGGATTATCTCCATGGCTCCCTCCCTCTATGGAGGCTTATGAGTGCAATAAGATTGAGGTTTGATGAGTTAATGTAATGGTATTGACCTTTATATATAATGGTTGTGGCAATTATAACCCAAAAGTTTCTTATTCAACTAATCTTCTTGCGCTCACGTAGTCTAATTTATATGATAAATGATAAATCCATATTTAATTATTGTTAACCATTTTAATTAAGCGATCCTTTTATAACCACCTCCTAAGACATTTAAGCTAATCAAAGGTCAAATAAGTTTAAACTGAGTTTATGGTTCTCACACAACTTTTTATATAACATTTTTAGCTGTTGATATCTCTATCACACTTCAAATCTTATGGTTCAACCTCAATCAACATTACATAAGAGCATGGGGGCTTGAGGTCACATAGTCCATATATTACCTAAGAGTGACAATAGGTTGCTACCAAGCTCATAAATTAGGGGGGTTCTTATTTATATCACATCTAAAAGTTTTTTGAGAGCACAAGGGGATTATCTCCATGGCTCCCTCCCTCTATGAAGGCTCTCAAGAAGATTGAGGCTTGATGAGCTAGTGTAATGGTATTGATCTTTATAATGACTTTGGCGATTATAACCCAAAAGTCTCTTATTCAATTAAATTCATCTACTCAAGATAAAGCTACTGTTGGCTCAAGAAAAATGGCACGAATGCACGAATCCCGCTTTGCAGCCATAGGATTCCACTTCCCTTAAGTCAGATTGAAATTAACCAGATTTCCCTCTGAGGGTAGTGTCCCAGGGTTTATAGATCTGGGGTTCTTACTTCCATGAGCGTAAGCACTAATATTTTAATTACCCTCTTAACACGTCCGAGGAACACTCGATTAAGACGAATAAATTTTAGTAAATTTTAGTCTCAATTGTGGGAAATAATAAACCCAATCAAGATACATGGTTCCGTCGTCCCGGTATACCCTAGATTTCAGTCTACCAACACTAACAATCATTGACCATAAGTATTCAGGGAGATCTAGTTAGCAGCCGATGTGGGTAGGCCTCATCTCAGGGATCCCAATAGATGAAGTGGGTTAGATGTGAGATTTAATTTTAGTTTGATTTAATTTGGGTCGGGACTTATGACTTCCTTAGAAGTTTGCCCGCGCGCTAATTTATTTAGTTTGGGGCTTACGGCTCCAATAGGGAGTTGCCCGAAAGTTTATTTAGTTTGTGGCTTACGGCTCCAATAAGGGAGTTCCCTGGTAATTTATTTAGTTTGGGCTACGGCTCACAAAAATAAAAAAAAAAAAAAAAACATATTAGGGGGGGGGGGGGGGGGGGGGGGGAAAAAAAAAAAAAAAAAAAAAAAAAAAAAATGGAATATATATATTTGGGGTTGGGGAGGGGGGGGGGGGGGGGGGATAGGGGAGGGTGGGGGGGTTTGGGGGGGGGGGGGTGTAGGGGGGGGTGGTTGGGAGGGAAGTGCCCAAGAATTGCAATTGGATTAGGGTCTTAAGGCTTTCTTAGAAGTTGCCTAACGGCGGGTCTTACGACCTAGTCCCTGTAAGCTAAGCGCCCGAATTGAGGGTCTTACAACCTAGTCCTTTAGACTAGCTGCCCAAAGGTTTAAATTTGATTGTTAAGGGTTGAGGATCCATTACTATTTATTTAGCAAATTTCCTAAAATGTTGGGCTTACGACTTCAGTAAGAAGTTGCCCGAAAGCGGGTCTTTTACAACCCTAATCCTATAGACTAGATGCCCCATTTAAGGATTTTGGATTGTGTATCACCTAAAGATTCCCTCAAAGTCGGACCTTTACGGCTTCTATTAGAAGGCCGGGTTTTAATTGGAGGTTAGGAGTTAGGTCAATTTTACCTAAAAATTTTTTCCTTCAATCGGGCTTACTGCTTTCCTACAAAAGTTGTCGGGTAGTGGGTCTTACAACCAAGTTCTTATGAACAAGGCTGCCCATATGTGTTGAGTTTAATTTTTTTTTTGGATTGGATTTGTTCTGATTTTTGTTTGAGTTGGTTGAGTTTGTGATTTTGACATTTCGGAGTTTTGGCACTTCGTTAGTGTTTTGGTTGTTCTATGCTTGTAGCATTTTTCCTATTACAGTAGTCAGGTACTCGTTTCTTTAGCTTGAGCACTTTTTTTCCTTCCTTTACTAGGTTTTTTCGTACTTTGCTTTCTTGTGTTTCCAGTATTTCATTCTAAATGCCCGTACTTAAATTTCTCAGCATTCATTCAATTTATTTATGCGGTACTGACTCTTCATTTGTTTGTTCATAGGTGTTCGTATCCAGTAATTACAGCAGTCAGGGCTCGTAGTTGCAGAGGATAGAGCCCAAAGATAGTTGCAAGAACTCGTACAAGAGGGACTTTGGATAACTTGCAGACTTTGGAGAACTTGTAGAGGAGTTCAATTTGAGAGTTTTAGAGAGTTTTGAGAGTTTTGGGAGTTTTTGGAGAGTTTGTACGTTTGTGAGATGCTTGTTAAGTGGAGAATTGGGTGAGGATTTTTGGAGAGTTTGAGAGCCTATATATGTAAAATAGTGGACAACATTCTTCCTTCTCCTTTTCCATTTTATTCATTGCATTTTTATTTTAAAAATGCTTCAATTGATTTAGTTAAAAAAAATGCTTTCAAATTTTAACTAAAATCTTAATTGCTTCTAAATTGATTTAGATTTTTAAAACATTCGGAATTTCAAAAGCCCTCCTATTTTAAAACTCTTTAAAATTTCTTTTTAATACTCTCGAATTTCTATTTTTTTTAAAAAAATCAATCAATTAATTTCATTTAATTTTGATTAATTATAAAAAAAATCAACTTTATTTGCTCCAATGTTGTTTAAAAAAAAAAAGGTTCAATAATTTTCTTGAAATTTCGGCAGCCTCCCGGCGTCACCTCCCCACCGAGGGAGAAATCGGGAATCGCATTGCCCGTAATTCTTCCTACCTGGACCTAGGTCGAACGGCGTAGGGTCTTTGATTTCAAACCATCTCACCAGATCGAAGATCGACCCTACACGTTGAGGTCTTCAAATTGTAAAACCATCCGCCCAGATCTAAGATCGATGGCGCGAGTCTTCAATTTTAAAATCATCTGCCCAGATTAAAAATCAACGGCACATGTCTTCAATTTCAAACCATCCCGGTCGGACCTAAGGTACGACGGCCGGGGTCTTCGACACCTGTTTGAAAAAAATAATTTCTTTTCTTTTTTATCTTCTCTTTTTTTTCTTTTTTTTGTTTATATAACATAACAAATTATATTATATTATAATATTATAATATAAAATAATATAACATGTATATTATAATAATATAATAACATTATATATTATATATATATATATATATATATATATATATATCTATAAATATACTATATAATATATATATATAAAAAGAGAGAGGAGAAGGATCGGGTAGAGCCCGATCGGGCTAGGGCCGGAGGCACGCACGGGCTCGGCAGGGTTCGCACGGTGGTCAGTGGGGTCGGCATCGGAGCAGGTGAGGTCGGCAGCGGGTTGGCAGCCTGGGGTCGGACCGATGAGCGAAGTCGAACTGCAATGAAGGAGCCGAAGAGCGGCTTGTTCGTTTTCTGGGAAAAAGCCGCAGAAGCGGCGTGTGCGCTCTCTGCACGTGAAGCAACAGAGCCGAACAGTAACGACGGAAGGAGAAGATGAACGGCGAACCCTAGATGCTTGTGTGAATCAACGAAGTCGAACAGCGACGATGGAACCGAATGAGCAAGCGTAAGTTTTTTTTTTTTCGTGATTCCTTCCTTTTTAACGCTTTGCATTATCTTGCCTCCGAAGAGGTGGCTCGTTTTGCGAGATGGGGCGGCTTGAGGTATGTCGGTTGCTTTATCTATATATATATATATATATACTATATCATATATATTATAATATATATAAAAATAAAAATAATAAATAAAAATCAAAATACAAATATAATATATATATATCTAATCTATATATATATATATATAAGATATAAAAAAATATATAATATATATATATTTAGAACAGTCAATACTACCATTAGGTAAAATCCTCAAACCCTAGCTCTGCCATAATGGTCTCATCCTTTTTATAGTGAAACATCAAGATGGTTTAGGTGGGTAATAATCCATGCTCCTCTCGAGTTACTAGATGTGTTCTAATTAAAGGCTTGCTAATTTCATCAATCCTCATTAGAGCAACATGTACCTTCCTTTATGTTGTAGCTATGGATCAGGGAGAAAAGAAGATAACCAAAATCCTTTTTATTTTTATATCCACTTTCAAGACCTACTAGTGTTGCATGATGTCCATAAGTTGTGTGCCTGATTCTTAAGTTCCTTGACCTATAGTTTACACTAAATGGAATAATAGAAAATTCTAAATATTCTAAAATCTATAACTTGCTCTAAAAAATTGTAATATTAAAACCTAAAATTCTATAAATTCTTAATAATTTATTATAAGGTAGATAAAATAATCAAATTCTTTATAGGCTTTGATTGCTAAAATTTTGAATTTTTTATGGCTTATAATAAATCATATTAATATTTAATTAATTCAAATTTATTTAAAATTTTGGAACCTATCCTAAGTTATTTTTGACCTTTGAACTATATTTTATAATAATTGGGTGCCTAAAACCCCTAAAAGGCTAAAACACTCTTAGCATTACTTAAGTATCCTAAAGTTAAACCTAGTTATAATCTATCACATTTAATCCCTTGCTAACCTTATAAGAAGCCATATATACCCTTGTGTTATCTTTAGGTAGGTTAGGAATGTAAAATTCTAACATGTTACACCCATGGTTTAACATTGTAATGACCCCGAAATATGAAATGTGTTAACAAATATGAATTCATGGTGGAACTAAACCACAGTGGCATTGTGCTTTGGAGCGCTGCGGTGCTAGGCTCAGAGTACAACATTGTCGAAAATT
Organism: Dendrobium nobile; assembly: GCA_022539455.1. Lineage (NCBI taxonomy): Eukaryota > Viridiplantae > Streptophyta > Magnoliopsida > Asparagales > Orchidaceae > Dendrobium > Dendrobium nobile. The sequence continues at coordinate 63,561,603 of CM039733.1, read as the reverse complement.
ATCGCTACGGCACTTGACATTCTGTTGTTACATTAATTTTAGATTTGACATGTAGCGTTGCGGTGCTAGACAACTAATATATATATATTTCCATCACTCATCCCTCCCTCACTTCCACCGTCTGCTTGCATGAGAAGGAATCAAGAGAGGGAGAGGAAAAAGAGGAGCGATGAAGAAGAAAATTGGATTTTACCCGTCGAATTACTTCACTGCTTTTGTGAAAATTATTTATATTGAAGTACGTGTCTATAATCCTATCTCTATTTTCAAATATTTTGATTTAACCATTAAATTCTTCTCAAAACTAATTTTACTACTTTTCCTAATTGTATTAAACTTCTATTATGTAACTTTTTATATATTATAGTATTGAATATTATGAACATTTTGATTGTGATATTTTTCACATTTCATCAGGTAAAATGAAAATTACTGTATTTTGTATTGAATAGAAATTGATAGTTATATTATAAGCATATTAGAAATTGATAGTTCAATTGTAAGCATATTATTAGTATATGCATTGGAAATAAATATGGGCACATGATTGAGTAATAATTAGTCGCTATTATTGTTATGCCACTGTGATAAATATATATGTGTGTCTAGGAAAAATAATTAAAGATCGATAATTTACAGACGTTGGTTGGATACTGACTTGCTTGTATAGGATGGTGGATTGACAAGTTTTTCTTTGAATATTGAGATATGGTGTTATCCTATACTGATTCACGTGATTTATTGATTCAGGGTTATAAGAAGATGATTATTGTCTCAATGGGTAAAGAGTGAGACCCCGTTTAATGAGCCAATGATTTAATAATAATGATACTAACATTAGAAAATATTACTTTAACTAAAGTTCATTACTTATTTAGTCTGATTAGTGAAATGCATGCTATGGATTTATACTAAATGATTCTACTGACATTGTATTGATTTAATATTATTGTGTAAACCTATTATTATTATATTGCTCTATTAATATTGATACATATATTATTCATATATTAAGACTGATATTGTTACTAATTCATTAATACAAAGTATGTGATACACACGCATGCAGGCACACACATACACACACAAGCATGTATGCATGCACCCACACATGCCCGCATGTGCGCAACGCTGCATGCGCACCCACATACACACAAACACACATGATTATTTTACTATTTTCTTTACAATATTATTTTTACTACTTATGTACTCTACTACTACATGTGAGCTTTATTATTTCTATACTGGTTCAAGATACTGCTAATATGTATATTACTCATTTATCATGCTTTGAGTTCAGTTATATGATTGGTTACCTCCTGGGCTATGAAGCTCATTATATGTGGTTAATTGATTTCAGATCAAGGCTAGGGAGCAGAAGTGTGAGATTGATCATGATCTTTTTATTTCTTA
>CM039733.1:63386379-63560087 GCA_022539455.1 Dendrobium nobile | reverse complement strand
ATTTGTTTAACCCCTTTCAACATCATGCATGCAACTTTTGGGAGCCACCCAATTACACACCACACCAAATTCCCCTCTAGAAAGCGCGGCCTCATGCTTGGGTGGGAGCCCCATCTTACGCTCCATTAAGCAGTGTTTTCCTTTGAATGAGGAATTTAACTCATCAATCAATTTTCCCTACTAATTCAATTAAACTAAAATCTAATTTCAGTTTTAAGCGTTTCAAATCTCTCTCTCTCTATTGACGACGCCCTCTCATGGGCTTTCCCCTTGTTGCTTTCATATATTTAGCGCCACTCTATTTGCAAATTCATAATTGTTTTCAAATAAATTTACCTCCAAATTTACTTAATCCTGAAATTAATTTCATGATTGGAAATTAATCCCTTATTTTCACTATTGGCCGACGGCTTGATTGGGATTAATGCCTCAGTTTTGCCACTTTATGGCATTGTCACTTGAGGTATGAAATTCGATTTCTATGTAACCTCCTCCTTATACATTATATCAAAATCTGAATAATTTCAGATTTGGTTTGTAATCTCTCTCTCTCCCCTCATCGAAAACACATATTCCTCTTCCCCAATACCGCGCCCCGCCCTTCTCCAACCTTGGCGATACTCTTTCCCATACTCCTTGGGGTGATAGTTGGTTGCTCATTAATTTTGGATCAGAGAAGACGAGATACTCGTCAACATCCACTCTTTTCTTAAAAAAAAAAGACTATAAATACCCCCAAGGCCAGGGGGAACTTGCACCTTATTCTTTTCTCCTTCTAACTTTCTTACAATCAAGGCATTCCGCTATTTTATATAGGTGACTTTTCAGACTTAAATCGGCACCGCTCATCTTGTACAGAAGTTGAAAATTTTCATGTCTTTCTCCTTCTTTCTCCCCCTTTTCTCTTCCTGCTTAAGAGGCTTTCCACTATTTTTCTTAGGTAACTTTCCCTGCTTAAATTCAGTAATCCTCTTTAGTATGAAAGGAAAATTTTTCTCCTTCCACTATATACTCGTCTAGCTATCTTCTTACAGTTGAGGCATTATGCTATTTTTCATAGGTGATTTTTCCTACGCAAAATTAGTACCCCTCTCATTGTATAAAAGTTAGACTTTTTGCAGTCGTTTCTTTTCTTTTTCTATGGTCTTCTTCTTACATTGGAGGCATTCCACTGTCGGAGATAGGCAACATTCTCCTATCAAGCTTCAGTGCTCCTCTCTTTTGTTGAAGGAGATATTTTCCTTCTTGTTCTTCTCTTGTATTCTTCTTCTTACATTGGAGGCATTCCACTGTCGAAGATAAGTGGCATTCCCCTATCAAACTTCAGTACCCCTCTCTTATGTAGAAGGAGTAGTGATGAGAGGTTATCTTCTAAATAGATAACCCGTGACAGAAGGAGATCAATCGCTACTTGTATGCGAGGGTGATTTGAGAAGATCTAGCGATAATAGTGTCCGGGAGTAGAACCATAAGTGATGAGTAAACAGGGAGACTTTCAATGCCGTTTGAGCGTATGTTTGCTAGTGATGGACAGTCGAGTTGAAGTCCGCTGACATTCAATGATTGAGTGTAGAGCTACAAGTAACAATCGAGCGATAATCTGATGATAGCTGATATAAAGTAAAGGACCACTGACAAATCTCATACAAAGGGCCGATGATTGTGGATGTTCAGTGGCATTTTGTTAAGGCAATATATATTCATAAGGAAGTATGCCGATATTAGATATTCTTTTCTTTGAAGAAGAAGTTGCACGAGATGCTTCAATGTGCAGTAGAGAAGAGGTCAATATAATGTACCAAAGATATTTGAACTTTCCAAAGTTGTTTGTTATTTGATGATTTGTACATAAATGTACACTTGAACTTGATGTACAATTTTGTAATGTAACTCCAATGATATTGTATATGAAATTGAGATTATTATATGAGCTTGATGTTTATTTTTTATTTAAAATGAACTTGTCCTTCAAAGAAAACTAATTTATTTATGCCTCTTTGAGATATGCTTTGATATATGTGCCTAATGTGCTTTTTAAAGATTTTTTTGCCTGCTAAAAATCTTTCTAGAAGATGTCGAGAGAATCCATCAAGAATATGTGACATATCCGATGTTGTATGTTAAAGCCCTGCTCGATGACGTTAACCTATATAGAATAGGTCGAGAGAATCCATATAGGATGTAAGACCTATCCGAGATTATATGTTAGAGCCATGCTCGATGATGTTAACCTATGTGGAAGAGGTTGAGAGAATCCATATAGGATACAAAACCTATCTGAGATTATATGTCAGAACCCAACTTGATGATGATAACCTGTGTGGAAGAGGTTGGAAGAATCCATCAAAGATGTAAGACCTATCTGAGGTTATATGTTATAACACTAATCAATGACGTTAATTGTGTGGAAAAGGTTGAGAGAATCCACTAAGGATGTGAGACCTACTGAGGTTGTATGTCAGAGCCCTGCTCGATAATAATAACCTGTGTGGAAGAGGTCGAGAGAATCTACTAAGGATGTAAGACTTATCCGAGGTTGTATGTCAGAGCACTTCTCAATGATGTTAACCTGTGTTGAAGATATCGAGAGAATCCACCAAGAATGTGAGACCTATCCGAGGTTATATGGCAGAGCCATTGCTTGATGACTTTAACTTGTATGGAAGAGGTTGAGAGAATCTACCAATGATGTATGATCTATCCAAGATTGTATGTTGGAGCATTTACTCGATGACGTTAACCTATGTGGAAGAGGTCGAGAGAATCCATATAGAATGTAAGACCTATCCGAGGTTATATTTCAGAGCCATGCTCGATGATAATAACTTGTGTAGAAGAGGTCGAGAGAATCCACCAAGGATGTAAGACCTATCAGAGGTTGTATGTCATAGCCTTTGCTCGATGACGTTAACATGTATGGAAGAGATTAAGAGAATCCACCAATGATGTGAGACCTATCTAAGGGTGCGCTGCAAGTAACAATCGAGCGATAATCCGATGATAGCTTATATGAAGTAAAGGACCACCGACAAATCTCAGACAAAGGGCTGATGATTGTGGATGTTCAGTGGCATTTTGCTAAGGCAATATGTATTCATAGAGAAGTGTGTCGATATTAGATATCCTTTTCTTTGAAGAAGAAGTTGCACGAGATGCTTCAATTTACAGTAGAGAAGAGGTCAATATAATCTATCAAAGATATTTGAACTTTCCAAAGCTTTGTTATTTGATGATTTGTACATAAATATACACTTGAACTTAATGTACAATTTTGTAATGTAACTCCAATGATATTGTATATAAAATTGAGATTATTATATGAGCTCGATATTTTATTTTTATTGTAAATGAACTTGTCCTCCAAAGAAAATTAATTTGTTTATGCCTCTTTGAGATATACTTTTATATATGTGCCTAATATGCTTTTTAAAGATTTTTTAGCCTGCTAAAAATCTTTCTAGAAGATGTCGAGAGAATCCATCAAGAATATGTGACATATCCGAGGTTGTATGTTAGAGCCCTGCTCGATGACGTTAACCTATATAGAATAGGTCGAGAGAATCCACATATAATGTAAGACCTATCTGAGATTATATGTTAGAGCTCTACTTGATGATGTTAACCTATATGGAAGAGGTCAAGAGAATCCATATAGGATGCAAAACCTATCCGATGTTATATGTCAGAACCCAACTCGATGATGATAACCTGTGTGGAAGAGGTTGGGAGAATCCATCAAGGATGTAAGATCCATCTGAGAATATATGTTATAACACTACTCAATGACGTTAATTGTGTGGAAAGGTTGAGAGAATCCACCAAGGATGTGAGACCTATCCGAGGTTGTATGTCAGAGCCTTATTCGATAACAATAACCTGTGTGGAAGAGGTCGATAGAATCTACTAAGGATGTAAGACCTATCCGAGGTTGTATGTCAGAACATTGCTCGATGATGTTAACTTATATTGAAGATGTAAAGAGAATCCACCAAGGATGTGAGACCTATCCGAGATTATATATCAGAGCCTTTGCTCGATGACTTTAACCTGTATGGAAGAGGTCGAGAGAATCCACCAATGATATATGACCTATCTGAGGTTGTATGTTGGAGCCTTTGCTTGATGACGTTAACCTATGTGGAAGAGGTCGAGAGAATCCATATAGGATATAAGACCTATATGAGGTTATATTTCAGAGTCATGCTCGATGATAATAACTTGTGTAGAAGAGGTCGAGAAAATCCATCAAGGATGTGAGACATATCTAAGGTTGTATGTCACAGCCTTTGCTCGATGACGTTAACATGTATGGAAGAAATTGAGAGAATCCACCAATGATGTGAGACCTATCTGAGGGTGTGCTGCAAGTAACAATTAAGCGATAATCCGATGATAGCTGATATGAAGTAAAGGACCACCGACAAATCTCATACAAAGGGCCGATGATTGTGGATGTTCAGTGGCATTTTGTTAAGGCAATATGTATTCATAGGGAAGCGTGTCGATATTAGATATCCTTTTCTTTGAATAATAAGTTGCACGAGATGCTTTAATGTGCAGTAGAGAAGAGGTCAATAGAATCTACCAAAGATATTTGAACTTTCCGAAGTTATTTGTTATTTGATGATTTGTACATAAATGTACACTTGAACTTAATATATAATTTTGTAATGTAACTCCAATGATATTGTATATGAAATTGAGATTATTATATGAGCTCGATGTTTATTTTTTATTTAAAATGAACTTGTCATCCAAAGAAAACTAATTTGTTTATGCCTCTTTGAGATATGCTTTGATATATGTGCCTAATGTGCTTTTAAAGATTTTTTAGCTTGCTAAAAATCTTTCTAGAAGATGTCGAGAGAATCCAATAAGAATATATGACCTATCCGAGGTTGTATGTTAGAGCCTTGCTCGATGATGTTAACATATAGAATAGGTCGAGAGAATCCATATAGGATGTAAGACCTATTCGAGATTATATGTTAGAGTCATGCTCGATGATGTTAACATATATGAAAGAGGTCGAGAGAATCCATATAGGATGCAAAAAATATCTGAGATTGTATGTTAGGACCCAACTCGATGATGATAACCTGTGTGGAAGAGGTTGAGAGAATCCATCAAGGATGTAAGACCTATCTGATGTTATATGTTATTACACTACTCAATGACGTTAATTGTGTGGAAAATGTTGAGAGAATCCATCAAGGATGTGAAACCTATCCGAGGTTATATGTCAGAGCCCAACTCGATAACAATAACCTGTATGGAAGATGTTGAGAGAATCTACTAAGGATGTAAGACCTATCTGATGTTGTATGTAAGAGCACTGCTCGATGACGTTAACCTGTGTTGAAGATGTCGAGAGAATCCACCAAGGATGTGAGACCTATCCGAGGTTATATGTCAGAGCCTTTGCTTGATGACTTTAACCTGTATGAAAGAGGTCGAAAGAATCCACCAATGATGTATGACCTATCTGAGGTTGTATGTTGGAGCCTTTACTCGATGACGTTAACCTATGTGGAAGAGGTCGAGAGAATTCATATAGGATGTAAGACCTATCCGATGTTATATTTCATAGTCATGCTCGATGATAATAACTTGTGTAGAAGAGGTCGAGAGAATCCACCAAGGATGTGAGACATATCCGAGGTTGTATATCATAGCCTTTGCTCGATGACGTTAACATATATGGAAGAGATTGAGAGAATCAACCAATGATGTGAGACCTATCTAAGGTTGTATATTTGAGAACTACTCGATGACGTTAACCTGTATGGAAGAAGTCGAGAGAATATTATATGGTGAGAATACAAAGAGAATATTACACCGTTCGTCTCTGATTTTGACGAGCTTATAATCGAATCGAGCGACTTGACGAGTCAAATTCAACAAGCCCAAGATCACTAAATTCTGACATCACTAAGGCCTTCAAATGTCCAACGAATGGTGCACGATCGAAGGATTCAATATCAGCCGTCCATTCGACCACTCCTTATTTGCCCTCGATTTCACACCTATTTACAAGCTATGCCACTCCAGAAAATATATAAATAGAGCCCTCATTTCTCATGAGAGGGGCCAAGTAAGAATAAGAAGGGAAGAAGAAGAGTAGGGGAAGGAGAATCAGCTCCTCCTCGACCACCGTCGGAGTTCTTCCCACCGCCCGAACACACCGGGATTCTGCCAAATATTCGGGAGGACGCCAGAATTTTTCCCAACTTCCACGGGATGCTGAAATTCTTCTCAATTAATGACAGAGTTCCCTCCTGACGCCGAAACTCCGCCCAAGTGAAGCCGGAGTTCTCCTCGTCCACCAACAGACGTCGGACTTCAACTCGATGCCGGACCTTCACTCTTCGCCAAGTTTCTACCTGATACTGGACTTCTACTGGTTATCGGACTTTCGCCGGACGTTTATTCGAAGATGGATTTCTTCCCATTGTTAGACTTCTCCCTGATGCCGTCCTTCTGACCTTCATCGTCAGACACGGTCCTTTCAATCTCCGTCGCCAGCCGACTATGATTATCCTAACTTACGTCGTTTGCCGACTACAGTCCTTCCGACCTCCGTCACCAGCTGACTATGGTCCTCCTGACTTACGTCGCTCGCCGACTGCAGTCCTTCCAACAAAGCGAATATGTCAACAGTGACTCTTTGTATTCCCAACATGTAATGTACTTCATATAATGTACATCAAACTCATGACTTCCTCAAAGGAAGGGCCTCATTTGTAATCGACTACAATACTAGTGGATTCATTCAAACTGGGCTAGGCCCTTTGGGTTTTCCCCCTTTTCAGGGGTTTTCAACGTAAAAATCTTGGTGTCTCATAAATGCTAGACTCTCTCTCTTATCTGATTGCGTGACGAATTTTCATACAACACTAAGACGATAAACTTTATATTTCTCTACCGCCGTGAATACTCCTGGATGCAACAGTTTGGCGCCGTCTATGGGAACATGGTTCCCGATTGGGGTGCAACTTTTTCTCCATTCTCAAAAGATCGCTCTTATTAACTTCATGACATCAGTCATTGTTGCATCAGATGCGGACTGGGGGGCAACTTTGACCCCAATTCTGGTAAAAAAGATCCTCCTATGTTTTCTATATCAAGACGATATATAAGAAAACTCCCGGCAAACGCAAGAATATTTCCAATCAATTACGAGTTTTATATAGTCCCCTGTTGGATGTCTACTCCTTGGGCAAGGCCTTAATCTCGACCTCAAAAAGGCAGTAATGGTCTAAAGATAGACCCTTCTTCATCTTTGATTTGGGATATACGTGGTGTTCGCCCGTTCCCATTCAAGGCAAAATCAATCCCAGGGGGATCTGACTCGACCTCTTCCATATAGGTTAACATCATCGAGCAGGGCTCTGATATACAATCTCGGATAGGTCTTACATCCTTGGTGGATTCTCTCAACCTCTTCCACACATGTTAATGTCATTGATCAAAGGCTCTGACATACAACCTCAGATAGGTCTCACATCCTTGGTGGATTCTCTCGACCTCTTCCACACAGGTTAACGTCATCGAGCAAAGGTTTTGACATACAACCTCGGATAGGTCTCACATCCTTGGTGGATTCTCTCGACCTCTTCCACACAGGTTAACGTCATCGAGCAAAGGCTCTGACATACAACCTCGGATAGGTCTCACATCCTTGGTGGATTCTCTCGACCTCTTCCACACAGGTTAACGTCATCGAGCAAAGGCTCTAACATACAACCTCGAATAGGTCTCACATCCTTAGTGGATTCTCTCGACCTCTTCCACACATGTTAACGTCATCGAGCAAAGGCTCTGACATACAACCTCGGATAGGTCTTACATCCTTGGTGGATTCTCCTGACCTCTTCTACACAGGTTAACGTCATCGAGCAGGACTCTGGCATACAACCTTGGATAGGTCTTATATCATTGGTGGATTCTCTCGACTTCTTCCACAGAGGTCAGCATCATCAAACAATATTCTGAGCTAACAAAATTCTTTCTATAAAGATTCCACGAAATATCATTGGAGTTATATTGCAAAAATTGTGCAGCAAGTTCTTTTTTGCAAGAATCTGAAAGTAAAAGCATATTTGGCATTATCTGTACAAGTTACAATCATCAAGCAACAAACAACTTCAAAACTAGGGGTGTCAATTTCGGGTCACGGGTCGGGTTCGGGTCGAACCCGAAACTGACCCGGCACTATTCGGGTCAACCCGAACCCGACCCGTTTTTAAAAACGGGTCAGTTTTCCTGACCCGAACCCGACCCGCTTCGGGTCCGGGTCAACCCGACCCGACCCGAATGACCCGTTTCGAACAAGAAAATGGCTAATTTTCGGGTCAAAAACGGGTCAAACTCCTCTTTTCGGGTCAAAAACGGGTCAAAATCGGGTCAATCTCGGGTTGCCGGGTCAAAATCGGGTTTTCGGGTCAACATCGGGTCACTTTCGGGTCAATTTCGGGTCAAAGGGTTAACCCGAACCCGACCCGATTTTTGAAACGGGTCGAAATGCTGAACCCGAACCCGACCCGTTTCGGGTTCGGGTTGACCCTAACCCGAAATTTTCGGGTCGGGTTCGGGTCGGGTTATCGGGTCGTGTCAAATATTGACACCCCTATTCAAAACAGTCAAATATCCTTAGTGGATTTAGTGACTTCTTCTCTACTGCACATTGAAGCATCTCATACAACTTCTTCTTCAAAGAAAGATTACAATTTAGTTTTCATCAGGCCTCAACTCAGTTAACACTATATATGTGTCGCTAGAACGTCGGTATAATACACTGCTCCGACCCCTTGACTCAGGGATATCTGATGTCGGTACACTTCAGTATATATGCATATTGTATTAGCAAAATGTCATAGGAAATTTGCGATCATCGGACCTTCGTTTGATATTTGCCGGCAATCCATTACTTCAGCAATCATCGGATTGTCGACCGACTGCTACTTGCAACACACCTTCAAACTCTCTCCTTCAGTCCTCCACTCGTCAGTTGACTGCTAATAGACTTCAACTCGATCGTCCATAGCCGACACACTTCCGCTCGAACAACATCAAAATTCTCCCCGTCTACTGGCTCTCCTCGCAGATACTATTGATGCCAGATCTTCTCAAATCACCCTCGCATACAAGCAGCAATTGATCTCCTTCTATTACGGGTTGTTTATTTAGAAGATAGCCTCTCATCGAGACTTCTTCTCACAAAAGAGAGGCACTGAAGCTTGATAGGGGAATGTCGCCTATCTCTAACAGTGGAATGCCTCTAATGCAAGAAGAAGAGCGCAAGTGAAGAGAACGACTGCAAAAATTCTAACTTCTACACACGGAGAGGGGCCGTGAATTTTAGTAGGGAATGCCGCCTACAACAAATAGGGGAATGCCTCAACTGTAAGAAAGTTAGAAAGAAAAGGATGAAAAATTTCTTCACTTTTGCGTAAGAAGAGGGGCGCTAATTCGAGGAGAGGAAATTTCCCACTCGAAAATAGTGGAAAGCCTCGACTGTTAGAAAGCAGGGGGAAAAGAAGAGAAGAAGAAATCTCCTAACTTCAGTACAAGAGGAGAGGCGCTAAGTCGAGCAGGCAAAATTTTCCACTCAAAAACAGTGGAAAGCCTCGACTGTCAAATATTTTCGGACTCCTGGAGCTTTGACGTCCGAAAATAGGGGGGCAACTAATACATTATCATGAAATTATCTTGATTGGGCATGAATCTCGATGCAAAACCTAACCCGAAAACTTCAGAAGAAGAAAAATCCCCTAACTTCTGCACAATAGGAGGTGCGCAAATTCGAGCAGGGGAAATTTCCCACTAAAAAATAGCGGAAAGCCTCAACTGTCAGAGAGTCAGAGGGAGAAGAAGAGAAGGGGCAATTTTTCTAAAGGCCCTGTGGGCCTATTTATACTTTTTTTGGAAGAAGAGGGAAGTTTCTAGATTTTCAAATTTTTCTAATTTTTTTTCGAATTTTCTGGAATTTTTTCGGATTTTTTTTTTAAATTTTTTCGGAATTTTTTGAAATTTTGTAGGCCCGATTTGCCGCGGAAAGACCCCAAGCTACGGCTTAGCGGGATAAAGGCAGGAAAGAAGACTACACGATAGAAGCGGAAGAACTGCTCTTTCCCTGCCGGCCTGACTGAAACTAAGTCCAACTCAAACTCCTAACCCTGTGGGAAGTGTACAGCGCTGGAATGCCTCATTCTCATTTCTTCATCTTAGTCAACTAGAACGGAGAGTTGTTGATTGGGGTTTGCTTTGCATATAGAAGAAAGAACAAGTGTACGGGTTGGCCGGTCAGACCAAATCCTAATTAGAGGGGTGCAGCTCCTCGCCCTGGATGCTTATCAGCAAGCCTCACCGAGGCAAGTCATGGACGCCCCTGTGCACACAACACAGATCCATTTTTGGAAAATCCGCAAAGAGACTGATTGATACGCATCAGCCTCTTCCCCAACGGGCCTCTCGTAACAACAACCGGTTCTTGGAACGTTAGAGGTGCTAACCGGCGCCATGTTCAAAGGGCGCTATCCGACTTCATCAAATCCAACAGAATCTATATCATGCGTAGCTTAGAAAACAAACGTTCGGAGCACTTGTCACCGGGGGAGCGGCATATTGCAGACAAGCTAGAAAGGAGGGGCATGCAAAACCAGACCTAGCTCTGGTTTTTCTCTTCTTCCTCTATAGGTGAATGTTTGCACTCGGTCTAAAAGCAGCAGTAGGCTGATTGGGCAGCACAGCACAGAAGGGATGGCTGGCTCCTCGCGAATCGTGTGGTCGAGTCCTGACCTATAGATATAGAAAGAACTCTTCTTCCCGCATTGCATAGAAGCACTTTTTTAGACCTGTGAAGAGGTCTTTTGATCATCCGGCTCCAAGCCCAGGGGCTTCAAATCAACTAAAGTAAGTCGACACTTCTCAGTAAGGCCTGGACGAAACCTCAACCAATCCGAATTTGGTAATTTTATGGGAGAAAATGGGATGGTGATGCTCAACCTGGACCGTGCGAAGGAAAATATCCAAAAGCTGAATTGTGCTTTGGTTGGATGCTTGCTTGGCCGTCGACTTCCGTTTTGGGTAGTTCAGAATGAGGTTCATCGTAAATGGGGACATTTGGGGCTACAGAAAATTACCCCAATGGGAATGGATTGCTTTATTTGCTGGTTTGATTCGGCTGATGCTAGGAACAACGTTCTCCTGGGGGGGCCTTGGTACATAGCCGGGCAAATTATTGGTATTGATAAATGGGCGCCGGGTCTCTCGGCCAAAACGATGAAAGGTTTTTCCGGGTTAGGTTTCCTAACCTTCCCCTTGAATACTGGGATGAGTCTAACTTGGCTAGACTTGCGGCTGCTATTGGGGAACCGCTTTTCATTGGGAACAAAAAAAAAATTCAAAATTCAAAAATATAAGCCACGACCGGCCCTAACCCCACGCCAAGGAGGGGCGCGCCAGTTTGCGCGGCACGCTCGCCGGTGCCGCCATTGGCGGGCGGGGGCCGGTCGGCCGGTTCGACCGCCTACGCGTGTTCGGGCCTGATTTTTTGCCCAGACGGTCTGAATCGGACGTTTTTGGTGTCTTCGGACACGTTTTTCGCCGTTCCAGACTCAATTTTGACACTTTCGGAGCTCAACGGGGCCTCTACAATCAAGTTTGTGCAAGTGTTCAACTTTTGGAACTCAATTTTTTGTAATTCGACAAATGTAAAATTTCGGAACAAATATTTTCGGATTCCTGGAGCTTCGACGTCCGAAAATAGGGGGGCAACTGATAAGTTATCATGAAATTATCTTTATTGGGCATGAATCTCGATGCAAAACCCAACCCGGAAACTTCAAAAATTAAATCTAGAAGCACCCAAACTCCAATTTCAGCGAGCTTATAGTCAAACTGAGCGTCTCGGAAATACGAACTCAACCAAACCAAATTCAACTCAATCTGAACCCAAATGTGCCCAAATCGAGCACCAGAAGCGCTGTTGGAAAGTTCGTACCACAATTTGAGTTACCAAACGGTCTCTGATTTTGACGAGCTTATAGTCGAATCGAGCGGCTCGACGAGACAAATTCAACTAGCCCAAGTTCACTGAATTTTGACATCACTAAGGTCTTCAAATGTCCAATGAACGGTGCACGATCGAAGGATTCAATATCAGCCGTCCATTCGACCACTCCTTATTTGCCCTTGATCTCACACCTATTTACAAGCTATGTCACTCTAGAAAATATATAAATAGAGCCCTCATTTCTCATGAGAGGGGCCAAGCAAGAAGAAGAAGGGAAGAAAAAGAGAAGGGGAAGAAGAATCAGCTCCTCGACCACCGCCGGAGTTCTTCCCGCCGCCCGAACACACCGGGATTCTGCCAAATATTCGGGAGAACGCCAGAATTTTGCCCAACTTCCATGGGATGTTGAAATTCTTCTCAATTAACGACAGAGTTCTCTCCTGACGCCGAAACTCCGCCCAAGTGATGCCAGAGTTCTCCTCGTCCACCAACAGACGTCGGACTTCAACTCGACGCCGGACCTTCACTCTTCGCCAAGTTTCTACCCGATACCGGACTTCTACTGGTTATCGGACTTTCGCCGGACGTTTATTCGAAGATGGATTTCTTCCCATTGTTAGACTTCTCCCTGATGCCGTCCTTCTGACCTTCATCGTCAGACACGGTCCTTTCAACCTCCGTCGCCAGCCGACTACGATTATCCTAACTTACGTCGTTTGCCGACTACAGTCCTTCCGACCTCCGTCGCCAGCTGACTATTGTCCTCCTGACTTACGTCGCCCGCCGACTACAGTCCTTCCAACAAAGAGAATATGTCAACATTGTCTCTTTGTATTCCCAACATGTAATGTACTTCATATAATGTACATCAAACCCATGCCTTCCTCAAAGGAAAGACCTCATTTGTAATCGATTACAATACTAGTGGATTTATTCAAACTGGGCTAGGCTATGTGGTTTTTCCTTCTTTTCAGGGGTTTTCCACGTAAAAATCTTGATGTCTCATAAATGTTACTCTCTCTCTTATCTAATTGCGTGCCGAATTTTCGTACAACGCTAAGACGATAAACTTTATATTTCTCTACCGCAGCGAATACTCCTCGACGCAACAAAAATATATTTTATAATGCTAATTTAAACTAATTATTAATATATTTTAATTTAATCATATGGATTGACAAGCTTTCGAGTCGAATTAGACTTGAGTTCGAGTATAAACTCAAACTCTTGACTCAATAAATATGACTCTTGAGCTTATTAATGAGTAAAATTTTGAACCAGCTCGGCCCGTTCAAAGCCGAAAAATCCTTTACTCTTTAAAAATTTAACGCTCATCAATATCCACTAATAGAATAAACTTCTGTACAAACAAAGATAATAATACTAATATCCTATAAATCTTTTTAGCCTTTCCCTATCTTTTGTTATTGCCCATTAAAATCCATGACCGCTCCACCTCCGAGGTAGCCTACTTGCTCGACGGGAGCCCGAGCGGCCTTCTTTAAGCCGGATCCAGCAACGCAAACCCTTTTCTTCTGGTTCTCACAGGATTCGAAGATTTTCTCGCACGTTTCTTCGAGGCTTAGGAGTGAGGACCTGTGCCCGTGGGGGCGAAGAGAGATGATGCGGCGCTCGTCGGGGAAGAAGACGGGACAGCAGGTTTCAGGCTCGGCGCCCGTCAATTCCTCCGCCGGTGCTTCTGATCTGTTCCGCTCCGGTAATTCTGACGCCTTCGCCCTCGTAAAGATATTGGTTTGGGGTGCTGTTTGGTTTCTGAAATTTGATGCTTGGTTTGTCTTTTGTTCTGTCGAAAACGGTGACTCTTTCATCTTTGTTCTGTGTTAGTGTCAGCATCATTTTCCTACTTTTCAAAGGATATGCAGGACAAAATGATGTTTTGATTGCATGCGCATGGTGTATGAAGGTGATTAGCTGGCTGCAAGATCTGGTTAATTCCTTATCGATATAAGAGGAGGTTACTTAATCTTCTGTTCTTCTGCAAGTTAGAAGGAGCAGGACTTCGTGGTGGGTGAGGTGCATGTCATGTAGTCTCGGTAATTGGTGCTTTGGTCGTGATTGAACCGGCCGTGGACTGACTTTCCTTGCGGATATGCGAGGTGGCTGTATAGTGATGTTTCTTTGCTGATCGAATAGGTGTGTGACTAAGTAACAGAGAGATTTTGCTCTTTGCGGACAGTCCGCACTTGAATGCACTAACCTATTAATTTCTAACAAATTGTGCATTTAGTGACGACCTCTCAAAAAAAAAAAAGTTTTTTTTTGGCATAGTGTCTTAAAAGTTTATTTGAATGGAATTAATATAGTGCGCATGAAAAGAAAGAAGAAGAATTTTTTTTTGAGGGGCGTGCAAATAAGTAAATGCATCACACTACCAAAATTTGTCTCAAAATAATAAATTACTATAAGGACAACACACTACCATTTATTGGAGAGATATTATATCAATGAGAAGAATAAGAAAAGAAGGAAGGAAATCACTTATAGGCATATCCAAGATTTCCTACTGCTTTTATATTTGGGACTCTTGAATCATTTGACTAATGTTTAGTTGACTCCTTGGGTTTTGGTGATACGCCTTAGGTTTCACAAATTAGGGTTTGCCCTAATTTTCCTTCAAGATAAAATTTCTCCTCCAAATCCAAGAAAAAATCAACACAAGAGGGATGAGAGGAAGAACAAGAACCTTTGCATTCTAAATCCAAGGGAAAACAAGATACAATTTGTCCACTTCGAGAAGGACAAGGTCTCCCACTACAAACCCTAGAAAAACAAGAGAAAGAAATTAAGAGGCTAAGAGAAAACTCCAAATGCATAACCCTAGAAATCCCCCCTTAATCCCTACTTAAAGCAAGCAAAAGACCCAACCAAACCCACTAGTGGGCTGCCCAAACTGAACCGCCCAGCTCAGGCTAGACCTGAGCCAAACCGGTCCAGAAATGGACCGGTTCCGCTCAAGCCGAACGGCCGCGTCCCGCTCCACGTCCCTGCTTCGGCGGATCGAACGGGAGCGCCGGTGCGGCGCCCGTTCCGGCTGTTTCCGCGCGCCGCGGGGTCGCCCGCCCTCCCTCTGCCGGTCGGCGTCGGCAGTGGCCCGCATCAATACTCCCTCCTTTAAGATTAACCTTGTCATCAAGGTTAAAGAATGTAGATTCCTCGGTGGTCGGAAACCCACATAGGCTAGGGTCACCCTGTAGTGCCACCCTCCGACCATTACTGTTGTATTTAACCAACAACTTCTCCCAATTGACCTCCATGTCTCCTAAGAATTGAAGCCACTGCATACCCAAGATGACGCCAACGTTTTCCAGATCCATCAGCAAAAAATCTTGAGTAACTACCTCCCCTTGCAAGATAATAGTGACTCCCTTGCATTTCCCATAAATGCGGGCCTTCTGTCCTGTGCATATGGTCACCTCTACCTCTTTACTTGCTATCACCTCAAGACTCAACTGTTCCGCCACTCGATAGGCCAAGGAGTTGTGAGTGGCTCCACTGTCAAACAAAACTCTCACCTTGCACCCTTCAATTTCACCCTTCATCTTCATGGTGGGATGGAATGGTAAACCTTCCATCGAATTCAGACTCACTTCTATCATATCTAGGTGAGGATGCTCTACCTCACATAGCTTTTCCATTGTTGCCCCTTCATCTGTGTCCCCATCTGAATCTCCCACCACTATCACGTGCAGGGTCTTCTCTTTACACCTATGCCCAGGTGCAAATTTCTCGTCGCAACGGTAGCAGAGGCCCTTGACCCTCTTCTCCTTCAATTCGGAGTCAGTCAGTCTCTTGAACCCTCCTTGGTTCATCACAGTGGTGACTTTCTCCTGTTTTACCTCCTCTGGATGAGTAGTGACAGTCACCTTAGGTCCTTCGAGCATGAGTGGTGAGCGATTTGTGGGGTGAGACCCCCCTGATTTCCGTGTCTAATCCGCCTTCTGTTTGTCCTCAACAAGATGAGCTGTCTCCATAATTCCCACTATCCCACGTGGGTTGACCACCCTGATGGCGGCTCTGATGTAGGGTTTCAACCCTTTCATGAAATTCCCCTCCATGGCGTCATCAGGCATTCCCCTCAATCGCCCAGATAGAAGCTCAAAGCGCTCCCGGTACTCTGCCACTGTGCCTTCCTGAACAAGAGACATGAACTGTTCATAATGGGTGCCCTCACTGGACACTCTGAACCTGTGCAGTAATAGGTCCTTGAACTCTTCCCAACTTCGTATAGGTTGTTGCCCCTCAATCCATTGGAACCAAGCCAATGATTTCCCCTCCAAGCAAATCGGGACTGCCATCAGCTTTTCCTCCTCCGTGATGCCGTTAACGGCGAAATATCGCTCCACCCGGTAGACCCATCCGTACGCATCTTCCCCTTCGAATACGGGGACCTTCAACTTCCTCATCCGCGTATCTGTCCGAGGAAGATTCCTCCCATCTTCCCATGGCCCATGTTGAAATCCCTCCCACTGAGGTCTTCCCCTCCACTCCCCTGGATACGGGGTCTGCACCCCCCTTCTTGGTGGCTCCCAAGGGGCTCGGCCCCCCTCGTGTGAGCCTCCCGGTTGTCTCGGCCAACCACCCGCGACCTCTCCTGTGGCTCGGCCCAACTCCGGCGGTCCTCCTGGACCTCTCGGCCACCCTCCTTGTGGCTCCCAAGTGGTGCGACCCATCTCTTGCACTCCTCCCGGCCTCATCGGCCACCCTCCATACGGACCGTGAGGGTCACGTACGGCTCCTCCCCCTTGGCCGGCGGTCCCCTCCCAAGGTGCACCGCCCACGCCGGATGCCTCCCACCCTTCCCTTGACCAAGGCTCTTGGCGCGAGATGTGAGGTGGTGCTTGCATGGCTTCCCTCGGTTGGCTTGCTCCATCTTCCCTAATTGAGAAATTAGGGTTAGGGTTTGACATCGACGATTTCCCCTTTTCCTTAGGATTTGATTGAGCAACTTGGGCGTCTACCAATTTGCGGATCATCTCTTCCATTCCCCCAAATCTCTCCTCAAGGGATGAGAATTTTCCTTCCAATGACGAAAGCTTCTCTCCCACTTCCTCCTTTAATTGGCTCATCTCCCCTTCCAAAACTTCTACCTTCTTTGATGCCATGCCGTCTAGGATCGAGAGCTCTGATACCAACTAAATACGCCTTAGGTTTCACAAATTAGGGTTTGCCCTAATTTTCCTTCAAGATGAAATTTCTCCTCCAAATCCAAGAAAAAATCAACACAAGAGGGATGAGAGGAAGAACAAGAACCTTTGCATTCTAAATCCAAGGGAAAACAAGATACAATTTGTCCACTTCGAGAAGGACAAGGTCTCCCACTACAAACCCTAGAAAAACAAGAGAAAGAAACTAAGAGGCTAAGAGAAAACTCCAAATGCATAACCCTAGAAATCCCCCCTTAATCCCTACTTAAAGCAAGCAAAAGACCCAACCAAACCCACTAGTGGGCTGCCCAAACTGAACCGCCCAGCTCAGGCTAGACCTGAGCCAAACCGGTCCAGAAATGGACCGGTTCCGCACAAGCCAAACGGCCGCGTCCCGCTCCGCATCCCTGCTTCGGCAGATCGAACGGGCGCGCCGGTGCGGCGCCCGTTCCGGCTGTTTCCGCGCGCCGCGGGGGAGGGCGGGCGACCCGCATCAATATCATTTTTTGGTATCAGAGTGTTAGTTTTTGCTTGTGAAATGTGCTACACTTAAATACAGGTCAAGAGGCCAATCCAATTTCCAATCATTATGTGGTGTCAATTATGCTGAAAACTATTGGAGTGCTTGAAATTATATTGAACCCTTCGAAGGGATGCTCAGTGTTTATGGCCTCATGGCAATGAGAAAAAAATGGTAATTTGCTCTGCCATTTGGGGAACCATGGTATAGGTGCTACCAATCTAGATGAGAGAGCTTTTGAAGTAAGGATATAGAGGATGAAAACTTCCATATGCCATAGTTTCTGTTAGAAACCCACTTCTATCTAAGGCTGACACCAAGTTAGAGCTGCTAACTTATGATGGTACAGTTAATGTTGAGAAGCCCAATTGGTTGTTCCAGCATTACGAGAAGTGCTTTTATTTTTGTCGGTACAATCAAGCCCAAAATATAGGCTTCACTAGATTGAAGCTATACAGTTATTCCTTATGTGGTTGAATATAAAAATAAGGATAAACTGAACAAAAATAACCTGGAACTAGGTATAGGTCATCCCGAAGAAGTTGTTTTGTCCCTTTGACAATGAAGTTGATGTCAAGGTGATGACATTGAAACCAAGAAGCAACCAAAGGCTAGTGATAAGAAGAATAATACTATTAAAAGGAAAAAGGAATAGGCAACGAGAAACTTGAAGAAATGGAAATTAAAACCAATGAAAAAAATAACGCCTTTCCATGCAATTGCCAACTCGATGGCCATATTAACACTAGTGTTGGAAGCTCCATCAAGAATTTAGGTCCAAAAAAGGATGAAAGGTAAATCAAATCATCGTGGCACATGCAGGAGTTTAGATTGTTGGGTTACAATAGGCAAATACCACACTCACTTTAATGGCTCTTAGGAAGACATCTTAGCGGCCAAAATTGTGGAAATCAACAAATGGGAGGGTTTGATAGCAAGTAGTTGGTTAACTCCTTGCAACCATCCAAACCTGTCATATCCACTTAAGTGGTAAACTAGGATGCACGGACACGGACACGGCGACACGGACACGACACGACACGGACACGGCATTTTTTAAAAATATAGGACACGGGTGCGGCGTGGACACGGCATAATAATTTTAAATATAATATATATAAATTAAGGTAATCTTATATTAAAAATGGCAAGCAATATTAAATCAAAGTCATGATAACTTGTTTAGCTTATAACATAAAGATATTTAGTACAAAATGTCTAGTACAACCACAAAAATATAACCAAAAAATCATTTAGTACAATATGAAAGTTCAACTACTCAATAGAGGGAATGATAGAATTAGATTCAGATGTTGGTCTTTGGCCTTCAATATCATCATCATTGAATATCATTGCTTCCAACTCTGGTTCATCTAAAGAAAGATTTGCAACCTCCAATAATCCCATATCATCAAGGCACTCGAACCCATCTAGAAGTCTAGAACTAACTTGATGCCACCCTTACCCTAATGATACAAATAGAAATAATGATTTTGAATATATCAAAGGAACCATGCATTATGCATTATACATATATTGTCTAAATGAAAGCACCAAAGTGATGAGTGGCTTGCGAACCCATGCCTGCATTGTTGTTTCCTATGTTTCCTTAAATTTTTTTTTTTAATTTTAATATGTAATTTTGAGAGTAGTTTTATTGCATTATTAACATTATCCTATCTTATTGTAATTTATTTTATGAATATTCCTCATTAATTCTAATTGACTGTTACATTAGGTTTTTTACATGAGGTTATTACTCTATTTTATGCAAATTATTTTGCATAACTTGTAGCGTCATTACCTTTGGTTTGCTACTTTTCCTGCTTAATTCTTCCTATATTAATTACATTTACTCTACTTGCAAATATCCTTTTTGCTTTGTTGTGCATTTCAAAATCACCTTATTTTTTCTAATTTTATCTTCAAAAAGCTGCTAACCTTATTAACCTCCAATTTAATCACTTTTCACTCTTTTATTTTGAGTTTTTTATAATTATAATCATGATTTAAAAAGGTGTTTGAGCGCACCCTCAAAATAAAAAAAAAATTCGTTTATTATATGATATGCCTAATATAATTTATATTCCAATTTAAAAATTTTTACTAGAAGTCTAGAATTGTCAGAGTCAAGTTAAAGAGACGGGGTTACAGTTCAACAAGTAGCAAGTGAGCGGGGAATCTACGAGCGATAGGAAGCACAACATGGAGGGGGAGAGCAGTGAGCAAAGAGGGTAGCAACTGTGTGTGACCATTTGAATGCGAGTGAGGAGATTTGAGATTGTATGTGACTACAATTTGGATTTTGATTCTTATGATGTGTTTAAATTTTACATGAGTGCTGATCTTGAATTTTCTTGCATGCTTGTACTTTAGATTAGATTAAGTTTTGCTTATTTTTTTCTTATTGTGGTTGTGGTTTATGATGATGAATTAAGTTAATTTGTTGATGATTTATAGATTTATGAATTGTTTTTGCGAGGTTAGTTTAATTGAATACAACCTCTATGAATAGTCCTTTGCAACGATTTTCTTCCTTCTTTAGAAGTCCTTTTAAGGGCGATGAACTTACTCAAGTAGCCTTTATGAATGAAAAACACAATAATAGAGTAGAACTCAAATAGTATTTTCATTCAATGTTCAACATTACTACATGAAATATGAGGGATAATATATATATATATATATGCAACTGGTTGTTGAATAAATAGAAGGGGAAGAGAGTGGTTGGCCATGCATAAGGAAGTTGATTTCAATAACATTTTGTGGGCTAGGAAGATTTCAAAAGTTTTTCGTGAGGCTATAAAGTCATTCATGAAGGTTCCAGGGTCAAAGTCACAAATGAGAGTGAGTTTCAAAGTTTTTAAATTAAAAAGGAGAGAGGAGAGAGGGAAGGGGGCAGCCAAGCTATGTGAGATGGTGGCATGGTAACTCAAAAGAGAGTTAGCAAGGCCAAATAATGATTTGGAGGTTTAATTAGGTGATGGTGGTCTATGGATGGTCAAAAGTGACCAAAATTTTCTTATTAGGCTAGACTAAGGGGAAAAATGCTTCTGTTAGCTCAATCCTTATGTCTATACATTCACAAAGTTATGGCATAAGAACTCATGGCTCACAACGTAAGGCCCAAACATATAAGAAATTGTCCAAAGTACAACTAGCTCAAAAACCCGACAACACAAGGGTCCAATAAATGATATCATATAAGAAAATAAAAAGTATAACCAAACATGTCCTAGGTATATGAAATATAGTCTTTGCATGCTAAACTAGCTCCACTAGACACCCTTAATCAACTTCTTATGAGCATTCTCATTTCTTCACAATCAAATAAGTGTCTCTGACTTCTTTGTTGCAATCTCTCTAAATTACATTCATGGTGTAATTATTGTTTCATAAAGTTATCTTTTAGGTCTCCATGATTTTCTTTGATTGCATATTATATTTGAGCCATTTCTTTTTCAGAAGACAGACGAGCAAGCTCGCAAAATCTTGTGCATTAATGACAAACTATTCATGTTTTATTTGTTTTACAAAAAATGCCACTGTGTTAACTCCAATTAACCGTGGTTGGTAATGACTTTTGATGACAATGCAACAAGGTGCAACAACTATTAAGGAGATATTGTGCTTGCTTAGTGAGATCTAGTGGAAGTTTAATTATTTTTGATGAAGTTTGATATGATCTATTAGTTATCTGATTTAAGCTAATAGTTTCCTGATGAGGTCAGATGATGGTCCATTGATGCTTTAACTGAAGTATGATAGAGGTTCCATGAAGTTCAAAGGCAATCCAACAAATTCCAACTATGGTTCAATAAGTCTAACAAAATGCTGGGAATTTGTGGTGGCATAGAACAGGTAAAGATAGTAAATCTTGATGGAATATGTTTGAAATCTTTGATGGAATTTAAGCTAGTCTGGTGATTTTGAAAGAGTTAAAAGATTTTGAGTGGTCATCATCATATCATTATCAATAATAAGTTAATAACAATAACATTAGCCTTATCTTAAATATTTAGTGGCTTCGTAAATCCGTATTATCCATTTGATTATACCACGTTGTATTAAACCTATTTTGAATTATTATTTTTTGCATAAATTCTATCGAAGTTACTTTTGTCCATTTTATTTTCTCTTCCTAATCTTTTGATAGTAATTTATTGCTTATTTTTTTGTACATAGATGGGAGGTATTTATAGGCTCAATATTACATATGGAAAAAGGTAAGTGCATTTTACACAAAATAAAAAATCCAAAGAAGGGAGGCCGACCGCAAAGTGTAGAGAGATGAGCATGATACATCGTTGAAGCAAAAACAACAAACAAAGATATAAAAACTATAGTAAAACCAAGATGGTGCTTGATTTTTTATTAAAAACTTCAATAATAAACACAAGATACAAGTGATCTATAATTCGAGAGGTAGATCGGCTCTCTCAAACAACCTAGATGCTGCTAGGAAGCCTCCAAGAAAAATTACAGCAGAAAATCCAACATAAATATAATACTAAATCCTAAACAACTCTTCCTTAAATAGCCACAACACCAATGAACCTAATTGAAAACTTCCTAATTAAATCCTCCCTAAATAAAATCTTTCCTAATATATAATAACACAATGAAGAAACATTCCTTACATATCTTCCTATCCTATTGGAATTCAAACTCCACATTAATTCCTTCATTAGTCCTTTTCCTTACATATGGACTTATAGGTTTGATGGGCCCCACAATGGGGGCTGAAACCCCTGATGTTGCTTCTGCCCAGTTCTGGTGGTCTGGATCTTACTGGACTGGCTGGCTGAGCTGACCCCCTTGCATATCAATACACCCTCCCAAAAGTGTCCCATTGTCCTCAAGGTGGAATGAAGGGATATGCTGCTGAATAACCTGATAGGACTCCCACGTGGTCTTGTAGTCCGGTTGGTTCTTCCACCTGATCAACACTTCTTTGTCTCTTATTGCTCCCTGGCGCACTCTTTCGACCTTCAATGGTTCCAACAACACCTCCATGTCGTTCATCAACGCCGGGGGAATTGAAGATGACGGAATGTGCTCTTCTATTGCACGTCACAATTGGGACAAATGAAACATCAGGTGGATGGCTGATGATGGGTGTAACTATAAGCAATATGCCACGACACCGATGTGCTCCACTATCTCATAAAAACTAAAATAACGAGGTGATAACTTATCATTCATTCTCTGTGCCAAGGTTTTCTGTTTGTAGGGTCGAAGCTTCAAGTAAACCTTGTCCCCTACTTCAAATTGAATGTCTCTCATTTGTGTATGTACTTTCTTCTTTATAATTAACAAATGCCCCTTTATTTCCATCAAAATCCTATCTCTATCCTCTTAAGTACTGCACTACTGATGCCAGTGGTGTACTGCCTTGTCCATAATATATCAATTGAGGCGAATCTCTTCCATATAACACTTTGAACTGTGTTTTCTGAGTTGCTGAATGAAAGGATGCGTTATACCAATACTCTACGTATGCCAACCATTTTGCCCACAGCTTTAGTGTATCCGATATAAAGCACCGAAGATAAGTCTCCACAATACGATTGACCACCTCTGTCTGTCCATCCATCTGAGAATCTGTCCATCCATCTGAGAATGATAAGCAGTGCTTCTTTTCAGAACGGTCCCTTGCATCTTGATCCTTCCAAAACTGGCTCATAAAGATCTTGTCTCAATCCGATACAATCAATTTTGGTATCCCATGCAATCTTACCACCTCCCTCATAAAAACTATCGCTACTAATACTACTGTATAGGGGCGGTGAATGGGAATGAAATGGACATACTTACTCAACCTATCCGCTACCACCAGTGTCGTAGTGTATTCTTTTGACTTTGGCAGTCCTTCAATGATGTCCATGTTCACCTCTTCCCACACCTTTTCTAGCAGAGATAATGGCTGGAGGAGCCCTCATGGAGACATAGTCAAGTACTTGTGCCTCTTAAATATATCACAACTAGCCATCATTTTTTCGACATCCTTATGCACACCCTCCCAATACAGCTATGCAAAAAGCTGACAATGTCTTTTTGACCCGAATGTCCCCTAATGGCCCTTTAACGATACTCCTGAAGCAAGCAGGGAATGTAAGATGAGATATTTGGAAGCATAAAGCAACTTCTGTTTCACCGCTGAATACCCCAGATGTCTGTCTTTATTTTTCACCAGCTCCTCTCTAATTTTCCTCAATCCTACATCATGTTCACTCTCTCTCCTCAGTGCTTCCCAGTTAACCACTAAGGGCGTAGATAATGCCATCAACTGTGGCTCCCCATGCATATAGATAAACCATTTGTTGTTTTGTTTTCAATCCCAGCTTGATATTGAATCTTGAATTCATAGCCTAATAACTTGGAAAGTCACCTTTGATGTTCCTAAATGATCATTCTCTGCTCCAATAAATATTTCAAACTCCTCTGGCCAGTTCAGATGATGAAATGTCTTCACAATATATAAGATCGCCATTTTTGAATGGCAAACACAATCGCCATCAGCTCCCTCTTATAGACTAACTTAAGCCTTGTAATAGTTGTCAACACCTGACTGAAATAGGCCATTGGTCTCTGGTTCTACATGAGTACCGCTCTTAACCCAAATTCGGAGGCATCTATCTCAACTACAAAGGGCTGGCTGAAATCTAGGAGAGCTAATACTGGCACACTAATCATAGTCTTCAACTCTTCAAAAGTCTGGGTGGCTGACTCTTCCTCATTGATGTTGTCCTTCTTGAGTTGTTCCTTTAATGGTTCTGTTATAGAATTGTATCATTTCACGAATTTTTTGTAGTAGCCTGTGAGTCCCAAGAATTCTCTCAGCTCCTTCAAAGTCTTGGGTATGGGCCACCTGATTATGGCCTCAATCTTGCCCTGATTAGCTACCACTCCCTCCCGGAGATACCCAATGCCATAAATATTATTCCACTCTAAGTTGGGAGAAAGAACACTTCTTTTAATTGGAAAACAAAGAGTGCTCTCTTAACACAACTCCCAGATGCTCCAAGTGCTCCCCCGCGGGCCTGCTGTGTACCAATATATCATTAAAAAATACTAGTACAAACCTTCGCAAGTAGGGCTAGAATATCATATTCATCAGTGACTAAAAAGTGGTCGGTGCGTTAGTGAGGCCAAACGCCATCACCAAGAACTCATAGTGTCCTTCGTGCATTCGAAAAGCTATCTTATGGGTGTTTCATGGTTGCATTCTGATATGATGGTATCCAGATTTCAAGTTGATCTTGGAGAATATCACAGATCCATGCAGCTCATCTAACAGTTCATCGATGACTGGTATGGGAAACTTGCCAGGTACCGTCTTCTTATTTAGGGAACATTAGTCTACAGAGAACCTCCAGCTTCCATCCTTTTTCTTCCCCAACAATAGAGGACTAGAGAAATATCCACATCGGGCTTGATAATTTCAGCTTCAAGCATCTCCTGAATCAATTTTTCAATCTCATCTTTTTGGATCTGAGGGCAGCAATATGACCATACACTAATGGGGGAGACTCCTTCCTTCAAAATAATAGAATGCTCATGCTCCCGTGGGGATGGTAATTCCCGGGGAAGCTGAAATACTTCTTGAACTGTTTAAGAAGGGGCTGGACAATGTTTGTAATATCCTCTCCATCCTTTGTCTTTCATCCCCCCAGACTCTGGAGCTCTGTGAAGAATCCCCCTCTTTCCCCTTGTAGGGCACAGACCATGATTTTCAAAGAAATCATTGCCTTGGATAAGCTGGGGTCTCCCTTAATTACCACATTTCTCTCCTCCACCTGGATCTTCACGGCCAATACCTTCCAGTTCACCTTGGTCTATCCTAAGGTTTGTAGCCATTTCATTCCCAAAATCAAATTAGTGCTTCCCAACTCTAATGGAAGGAAATCCTTTCTGATGTGAATCCCTTGCAGCTCTACCAACAAACCCTGACATATCTCTCTGCTCTTCTCTACCTTTCATGTGTCCATCATCACTCCAAATCCTCCTGTGTCTACCAGTTTCAACACCAGTTTGTCTACCACCTTGTTCGATATGAAATTGTGGGTATCCACACCGTCCACCAGGATAGTCACTACCTCTCCCATATGCCTTTCACTTTCATAGTGTGATTCATGGTGAATCCCACTACAAAGTTCAATAAAACCTCCGTCACGTCTAAATGCACGGGCTCCTCTTCCCCTTCCTCCTCCCTCGTTGCCTTTTCCTCATCCGCCTCCTCCCCATCACACACAATGAGAACATGTAGGGTGCAATTTTTACAACTATGTCCTGGTGCAGATTTCTCGTCGCATGTGAAACACAATCCCTTAGTTCTCTTATCTTGCAATTCAGTATCAATCAGCCTCTTGAAATCCCTTCCCTATCGGACTCTCGAACTGCCTTCCTTTGGAGTTTCTTGTTTAACTGGCACAAATCTGCACCCTAGATGCCAGAAAAGTGGTCGTCGTGCGGTAAGAATCTCCTTCATTGACCCTTTACAACTCTTCTATAGTGATTTCTTGTTTTCAATCATCTGAGCCAACTCCATCACCTCTCCCAAATCACGGGGCCTTGCCACCCGCACTGTTGCGCTCAACTCTGGTTTGAGGCCTTTCATGAAATTGATTTCCAACATTGTCTCTGATAACTTCCCTATTTGTCCTGACATAACCTCGAATATTTCTTTGATACTCCATCATAGTGCCGACTTGTGTCAATGCAAAGAATTGCTCAAAGTAATCCCCATCATGCTAGGCTTGAAAGCGTTCCAACGAACATTCCTTGAACTCTTCCCACGAATGAATTGGGTACCTCGTCTTTCTTCATTAGTTACATGTCAGTGCCTTCCCTTCAAGACATAGAGTGGCGGCCATCTATCTCTTATCTTCTATCAACCCGTTCATTGCAAATATCTCTCCACCCTATATATCAATCCATGTGCATCTTCCCCTTCAAATACAGGCTTTTTTAGCTTGCTAATCCTTTGATCCCCCCCGCCCCAATATCCCCTTCCACTCCGCATGCCTCCCATGACGTGAGCATTGGGGTCTCTCCAAGGTTCCCTCTCCTCCCTTCTTCGTTTATATTCCCTCCTTCCTCCAAATTCAGCTCGCTTGTTCTCTTCTTCTCATTCCCACCTACCTGCATATTCCCTACTCATCCCCCTTTTCAATAAAGGCTCCTCCTCCCCTCCTAAAATTTCCACCTATCTTCTCTTGATATGTCATCTTCTTGATTTCTCCTTGCTTTCGGCAGAGCCGTTTTAGTACGAAGCTCCAACATCTGCTCATCATCTCCTCCATATTATCAAACCTTCTTCTATCATTGAAATATGTTCATTCATCGATCCCACATCTGCTAGTAGTTGCCCTACTTCCCATACCAACTTTTCTTCCAACATCACAACTCTTCTTCTGGCCATCAATACTCGGATCAAGGCTTTAACAACAAAACCAACAACTTTGACGTGAATCTAGCCTCCAAACAACAAAATTCAGTAAATGGAGAGGAAAACCTCATTAGAAATTAGCGAGGAAATTAGTCCAGGACACCGCTCTGATACCAATTTGATACGCCGTAGAAGCAAAAACAAAAAAACAACGATATAAAACCTGCAGTGAAACCAAAATGGTGGCTGATTTTTTTATTAAAAACTTCAATAAGAAACACAAGATACATGTGATCTGCAATTCGAAAGGCAAATCAGCTCTTCAAAACAACCTAGACGTTGTTAGGAAACCTCCAAGAAAAACTACAGCAGAAAATCTAACATAAAACATGATGCTAAATGATGTGAAACTACGAGGAGTTTGTTTAGAAATTAAAAGAAATGATTAAAGTGTTGCTTCTTACGAATTTAAAACTAGCACATAAAAATTTGAGTTATGAATTCAAAATGTTGACTTGCTTAGGCCAAAGAGATGCACTTGAGATTAACCAAAATAGTTCATTCAAAATCCAAGGGAATTAAATGCGAAGTACAAGTAACAAAACCCAACGTTTAACAACGAGAATTTCACCTTGGGGCCGTATCACTCAAAGATTGGTGGACTTTTGGCGGAGATAGAAGATCCAAGCGATGAAGGAAGTTACCACTAGAGAAAGGGCGCCGAAGAACCTCGTCGGAGGAAAAGTGGCCGGTGGGGAGGGATGACGTAGGTGACCTTCGAGGCTCCACGTGTGCTTTGAAAGTCGACGATCGTAGATGCTTGCAAGGATCGGGATGACTCTCTCCAAGTACTCCTCCACGGTGGTTTCGTCTTCAAATCCTACGTCGAAGCACGGTGACCGTAGGACGTTGATACTTCCGTCGGCGTTGAAGACCAATCCCCACTCAAACTCCGGATCCGCCATTCAACATTGAAGTGGATGTTGAAGAGTATCTTCGTCTTCTCTTGATTCCAAAAGTTATGAGCATCCAACTTCACCCCAAGGAGGATGGGATAGAGGATCGGCCAAGGTGGGAGAAGGGGAGGGGCGGCGGGTTGGGGAAGAGGAATTGGGTTTAGATGAGGGGAGAGAGAGAGATCTAACCAAATCTGAAATTAGTTCAGATTTTGATTAATTTAGGAGGGAGGTTACTTAGAATTTGAATTTCAAACCTCATGTGATCAATGCCATAAAGTGGCAATTAATGGGCATTAATCCCAATCAAGGCCGGCGGCCAATAGGGGGAAAATAAGGGATTAATTCCAATCCTGAAATTAATTTCAGGATTAAGTAAATTTGGAGGGGAAATTTATTTGAAAACAATTTGAATTTCAAATAGGAGTGGAGCTATATTAGGAAACAACAAGGGGAAAGCCCATGAGAGGGGCCGGCGGTCAATAGAGAGAGGGAGAGATTTGAAAACTTTAAAACTGAAATTAGATTTTAGTTTTAAGTGAATTAGGAGGGAAAATTGATGTGAGTTAATTCCTCATTCAAAGGAAATCAATGCCTTAATGGAGCCTTAATGGGGCTCCACCCAAGCATGAGGCCGACGGCTTCTAGAGGGGAATTTGGTGTGGGTGTAAGTGGGTGGCTCCCAAAATTGCATGCATGATGTTTGAAAGGGGTTAAAACAAAATCCATTTGAAATTGAAATTCGTCATGAGAACGAATTCAAAAACTTTCATAATTTGGAAATTCTAAAATAGGAAAGATTTTGACATTTGAAATTCGAACTTTAAAATTTAGCTTCGAATGGAAGAGGAGATTGGGTCAATGGGTGGAGGATTTCCGGCCAGATGGTGGTGGTAGGATGGCCGGCGGCAAAGGGGAAAGTTGAGGTGGGCGGGTTTGAGAGAAAGAGGGGAAGTTGGGTATGGGGTATAGACCACGAGCCACGGACTCTTCCAATGACTGATGGGTGTTGCGTTTCGCCCTCACCTTGGGCTCTCACTCTCCTTTCTAACTCTCCACAAGAAGAAGAAGACAAGGAATTCAAGACAAATTTCATTCATAAACTTCATTAACCTCAAAAGATACAAGAGGCCACTATATATAGGTCTCAACTCATACAAGATGAAAATACTAAATTGCCCTCTGGGCTACAATGAAACATAACTCCCCACAGGGGTAAAATGGGAAAAATAGTAAATCAAACAAGACAATAATAAAATACATCATGACATCTAAATCAGAAGTAGAGGCGCTGAATCGTGGCCGTCGATCTGCGGTTTCGCCGGCGATAAACATGTCGGTAGCGTCTGTCGATGTCCTCATCACTAAACCCTAGAAAACTCCTCCTTAGATAGCCACAACACTTAAGAATCTAATTGGAAACTTCCTAATTAAAATCTACCCAAAATAAAATCCTTCCTAATATATAATAGCACAATTAGGAAACTTCCTAATTAAAATCTTGCTAAATAAAATCCTTCCTAATATATAATAACACAATTAGGAAACTTTCTTTACATATCTCCCTCTCCTATTTTGATTCAATCCCCACATTAATTCTTTCCTTACTCCTTTTCCTTAAATATGAAATTGTAGGTTTTATGGGCCCCAGGCATAAACCTTTGATGTTGCTTCTGTCTAGTTATGCTAGTTTGGCTCTTGCAGGACCAGCTAGCTGTGTCGGCCGGCCCCTTCTCGTATCAGAGCACTTGGATAGCAATATGAGGTCTAAGAGGGAGAAGATCAAATGGTAAAGCTCCTCTATTGTGTGTTCAATATATCAAATTATAATTGGTTGTTTGGTTGGACCAATGACTCTTCTACTTAGGGTAAAAACTTGGATTAGGTGAATGCATAAAGGAGATGGAGTGGTTCTCACGGTGTGGGAACCCACAGTTTTCAACATTTCCTCAAATTGTATTGTATAAATTTATTATTTTGTGTTTGCTTATAATATTCTTGAATGTCGCGTTGCAGAGTCCTTTGATGAATATATCATGTTAATTTCTTTTTATATATATGGAGTGCAAATAACCTCATTATCTAATTTCTCTTTTATAAATAACTTATAAATATCTATCTACCTTTATGTATTTGGTACAATCATGTTGTACTGGATTATGAGCAATATTAATAGCCGATGTATTAACATAGTATATCTTCATTAGCTCTCTTCTCACTTGATTTTTAAATCTTTCATAAAAGTTCATAGATTCCTTGGGCGATTGCTTTAAATTCAGATTCAACATTTAATCTTGAAACAACTAGTTTTTTTGCTCTTTCATATTATGAAATTTTCTCCAAAAAATATTTAGTATCCTGAAGTGGATTTTCTATGCACAAGTCATTTTGCATAGTTTGTACTAGTATAACATTAAAATTGTAAAGTATCCTACTCTTTGTAGAGATTTCCTTTTCCAAGATTTGATTTAAGATATTTGAGAACTTTATAAACAGCTTGAAGGTGAGACTGTTTAGGTATGCGCATAAATTGACTAATGAGACTTATTGCAAAAGTAATGTCTAGACTGGTGTGAGATAGATTAGTTTTTCAACTAATTTTTTATATTATCTGATACCTACTTTAGCTCCTTTTTATCGGCTTCCAATTTTTGACTTGGTTCAATTGAGGTTTCACAACCTTTTTATTAAGAGATGAATATTTCTTATTTTGATTAAGCCACTTATGCCCAAGAAGTATTTGAGTTTGTCCAACTCCTTCCTCTTAAATTTCTTAGCAAGTTTTCTTTCGAGCGACTTCTTTTCTTTATTTTGATCACATGTTACAATTATATTATTAATATTTACAATGAAAATTAAGATTTTATTATTATTGAAGTGTTTTATAAAGATGGTATGGTCCACTTGGCTTGATTTCAATTTTGCTTCAATCATATCTTTTGTAAATCTACCAAATCAGGCTTTTGGGGATTACTTAAGTTCATATTGAGCTTTTTTTTTTCAATTGGCACACCTTGCCTTTGCTAATGAGCTATCAAAACCCTGATGTAGAATCCATATTGACTTTTTCTTTAACAACTTCATATAAGAATGTGTTCTATACATCATAGCATCGCATAAACCATTCAAGATTAGCCGCTTGAAAAATCAATATGAGAAATATATTCATTTTTCAATTGGAACAAAAATTTCCTGATTATATCATTTAACCAATAATCTTGCCTTTTATCATTCTATACTCTCATTCGCCTTATATTTTATATAAAAAATTTACTTGCATTCTACCATTTTCTTTCATTTCAGTAGTTCAACAACTTTTTCTGTGTGATTTTTTTAGGGCATTCATATATTTTCTCATCTGATTTCTTCCAATTCTTATTTTTCAAGTGCCTCAAATAAGGAATGCGATATCGAAATGGAACTGGAGTTAATATTTGTCAAGAAGGCCTTAAGTGAAAGGTAAAAATTGTCATATGATGTGTACTAGGAGATAGGATACGCCAGAGTAGTAATGGGTTGATCATTGTTATTTGATTATGATTCTAAGTTTTGAGCTGATTGGAGCTTGGATATTTTGACATTTATGCTATAGGGATTTCAAGATGAAAGATAAATATTTTGTCAAACTTACCTTCCGGTTTGAAGTTCTACCTCTTAAGATGAGTTTGATTGATAAAATATTGCTTTTCATCAAGTGACATCCTTTGAGGTCAGAAATTTTCCTGTGATAGAATGATAACACTTGTACCTTTTTTAAGTAAGGAAAAAATTTAATAAAGACACTTTTGAGGACTCTAGGACTTATTTATCCTTATGCTGTTTCTGGATATGGTCATAATAATGCACACAAATATTTTTGGATTAATTTTTTTTAGAGGAAGTTATTTATAAAGAAATTATGCTTGATAGTTTAAAGGACTTTTAAAGTCAATCACTTTTTTAGGGTATTTTATTGATGCAATGTCCTAAGACTTGGATGAGAAAAGTGAAGGATTGTGCTAGGTTGCCAACAACCTACGTAAAAATTATCGAATAATCATGATATGATTCCTTTAATACATAGTGTTAATGTAAGGGTGTTCCTTAGAAACGACTGTATGACTTAAATACAACGAAAATTATACAAGGGCCATTGCAGCAGCGCTCGGGTATAGTGTTAAATTAGC
Source organism: Dendrobium nobile (assembly GCA_022539455.1). Lineage (NCBI taxonomy): Eukaryota > Viridiplantae > Streptophyta > Magnoliopsida > Asparagales > Orchidaceae > Dendrobium > Dendrobium nobile. Next base: position 63,527,873 of record CM039733.1, on the reverse strand, counting down.
AAGGGTTCCCACATTAGGGACGTAAGTGGGCAAAGAAACTAGTTTGTGAAATTAAATTATGATAGAAATTTAGAATATAGGTGCTCTTAAAGGCAAATTAATAGAATTAATATATATTATAATTCATATGAAGATAAATATTCTATATATTCATGAAACTAAATGAGTTGGGAAAAATGTTAAGGAGAATTGAAGTTTATAATTGAAACTATGTTATTCTGATTTGAATCAAATTAAAAATGATGTAGGTGTGATTATAAATGAGTGTTTAAAGGATAATATTTATTTTTTATTTTTTATTTGTTTAAAGGATAATGTTGTATAAATTAATAACTCTACAAATTTATAATTTTAAGATTATTAATATCATAAGTGTTTATACTCCTTAAATAGATTTGGATGTGTTCAAAAGTAAAATTTTAAAATTACTTAGAAAATTTGATATAAAGAATACCTTCTTGGAAAAAGTTTTTTTATTGGAGGTGATTTAAATGAACATATTGGTAAAATGGTAGAAAATTTTAAAAGCATTCATAGTGGTTATGAATTTGGAGCAATTATTAAAAGTGTTAAGATCATATTAGATTTTGCTCCAGCTTATAATTTTGTAATTAGTAATACTTTATTTAAAAAAATAGAAGGGCATCTCATCATTTATAAGAAAGGATATAGTAAAACAGATTAATTATTTACTAATAAAAATAAATCGTTTAGATTGTAAAATTGTAAGGTCATTATTAGTGAAAGTTTATGTACCTAGTATCACTTATTAGTTTTAGAATTTAAGATGAACAAGTGTAAAGTAAAAATAAAGTAATATATTATCTTAGGATTAAATGGAGGTATTTAGAAATATTAATAAAATATTTTTGAAAATAAAATTTATTATCTTAAGATTTTAGTTATTTATGAGGAAACTAATATTATGTAAGAAAAATTAACTAGTGAGTTTAAGAATATTATAAAGTATGTGCTTAAAGAATTAAAAAAAAATATTCATAATAGTAAAAATAATTGTTGGTATACTCAAAATAAGTGAGAAAAGATAAAAAATAATAAGCTTTGTTATAAAAAATTTGTTTAGATATAAAAGTTTAAAAAACTAGGAAAGATGTAGATGGGCCTGTATAGAGTTTAAAATAATAATATTTGATGCAAAGAATTTAATTTTTGGTGATTTATATAATAGATTAAAAATTCAAGATGGCAAAAGATGTATGTATAAGTTAACTAAACAAGAGTATATGAGAAGCCATCTTTTAAAATTTGGACCGGACCAACCAATTCAACCGTGAACCAGTTTGATGATCAATCTGGTCCATTATAAAACCCATTTTTGCATTGAATCGGTCAAAACTACTGGTTCAATTGGCAAATCGATCCTGATTCCTTTTGTGATGCCCCATAATCCAAAATTGAAAAAATTGCATATTTTATCTCTTTTTTAATCAATCAGAGTTTTTATTAAATCATCAATATAAATCAGTCCAGCGGAAGCAAATCATTAAATCTTACACATCAAAATCTTTCACATATTCATTCAATAAAATTCAATGTATAATAGTCAGGAAATCACTGCAACATTGATTTATCTCAAAACTCTTGACTACAAAGGAATAAAGCAAAATATAAAAATCCAAAGAAAATCCTGAAGATCCTGACAACCTCACTCCACGGGATCTTGACCTCTTCCATGACCTAAAATCAATTAAATCTACATAATGAGCTTTGTAACAAACAACCAAAAGTACTAGAGCTTTCAATTTACTGTAATAATATAAAGATGCATACTTATCTCAATTAAAATTAGTAATTATCACAATGAAGCTAACATTCAATATTAATACATAAATAAAAATCAACATGATAAGTAAAATAAAAGTATCTCAAGAAATATAAGAATTTGTCAACAAATAAGTATCAATAAAAGTCTATAAAGTAATGTCAGGTGCCGTGCAGTAAAACATACGTCGATTTTCTATCAATTATATTCATGCCAATGTTTCCATCATATGTTATTTATCAATGATATGTCATGTGTACCTATGTATCAGTATGTATAAGTGTATCTGTTATATGATATTATCATGTTATATTCATTTCAATGTTAGTTTTATTAGTTCTATTTATCAATCAATTTATATGATATCATATAAATGCAATCATGAATGCAATTATGAATAACAAAATATGACATCCAGCTTTAATGCGATATTTTTATTCGTTCATCTTTCATTTGTGAGTCTTATCAATTATTTATTATATCATTACAAGTGACTTTCAATAATCTATAAAAAGTCGTCATTCTTTGCCCGTTGGTGTAATCTGTTATTTGGGATTACATCACAAATCATTTTTAAAAGAAAGTCCGTCGGCCACCCCCTTATACAGGATATTATGTTTTAAGAGCCAACCCATATTAATTATTGTATTGACAGTCATCATTCCTTTCTGACATGCAAATGTCATATTTATCTTATGTCAGTCAAATCATTTTCTCTATACAATGTAAATCAATAACATGTATAAAATGCACTAATCTATAAAATATAAAAAAAAATCTTTACATTATTTATTTATTTCAAAAAATTCTAACTATCAATTTACTCGGTGAAAGTTAATAATATTATAAACAAAATATTAATAAAATCTATATCTATTATATACAAAAAGTTAAACGGTGAAAATATGGTAAATTAGTAGAAAATACATTTTTATCGATTTAGGGAAGATTAAATTCATCAAATACAAAACTATTGAAATCAAAGGCAGGATTCTTGCTACCTAATGCGATTAGAAGAAATCCCAAAAGAGAATCAATGGATGATCAAGCCATTAAAAAGAGTGCATGTTTTAGCTATCTTGGGTCAATTGTTTAAAGCCATGGTGAAATAGATGGGGATATTTTTAGTAGAATTCAAGTTGTGTGATAGAAAAGTACCCCTTAAACTTAAGGAAAAATTTCATAAGATGGCAGCGAGACCTATAATGCTTTATGATGTAGAATGTTTGCCATTAAAAATGAAGCATAAAATTAAGTTGGATGTTGTAGAGAAGAGGATGCTCTGGCATATGAGTGACTTTACACTTAGAGACAAGTGTGATGTGCTTCTTATAGATATAACCCACATATTTTTTGGGATATCTTGATTATTTGATATGAATGTCATTCACTAGGACAGATAGAAAACTTGTATTTAAATTTAATGACAATGCTATCAAATTTTATCTTGTAAATTTAACTAAAAGGTCAACCCAACTCCTTTACATAGGCCCACATTAAACATACAACCTAAATATCAACAGAAGGGGTTCCAAGATTTGATTGATTAGGATTGGATTTCCTATTGCTAGGGCAATGGTATTTAGTTTTAACCTCAAGAGCTCTTCTGATATAGTTGATGATGTTCCTATACATGCATCTTCAGATTCTGCATTTACTTAGGTTAAAGATTTTACAATCTTACATGAAATGTTAAGAAGCAAATTGAATCAAATAACATTAAGTATATTGAATATGTGAATAAAACTAGATTTGCAAAAGAATAGGAGAAAGGTGATTATGAAATGATTCATATATCCTTGAAAGAAATATCTCCAAATTCAAAACACTTCCTGTAATGGCATGTGGCTCATGTAAAATTCTCAGGAAAATTATACCCGAAGCATATTTTCTTGAATTACTATATGACATGCATATAATTCTTATATTTAATATTGAAGTTAATATTTTAGAAAAGTATATTACATGGGAATATACAGACTAAACCTTTTTATGGTGGACAAAGCAACCAAATGCTACTAACATTCATTCGAATAGCTTAGAAGTGAACATACTAACAAATGAAGAATTAGTGGATGATAATGGAGAACACATATTCCTAGTGCGGTGGAAGGACAAACCATCTAGTGATGACACATGACTTATGATGATTGATTTGGAGAAGATGGCACCTGATCTTCTTGAAGATTATTTGGACTTCAACTCTTCAAAGAAGAGTTCTTTTAAGCGCTAGAGAAAATTATGTAACACATGAAGTTTTTGGGCCAACTACTATAAGGAGTCAGAGCAAAAAGAAATGTAGACCAATAATGTGCACAATGAAGACCTTACATTAGATTATCTACTTGGATTTTAGTCTTTTATATATTTATTTTTAATTTGTAAGACTTTATGTGTGTGTTTTAGTTTATGAAATCGAGTGAGGAAATTTTGAAAATTTAAATTTCATTAGAGTTCAAATTTTCAAGTCATTTGGGAAAAATATTAAAATCATGAGTGAAATAATTAATTGCATACATGTTGACCTGCTGCACCTAAAACAAAAAAAAAAAGAAAAGAAAATGTCGTACCTACTCCGCCTCTTCCCGCACGCCCTCGACACGACTCGCACGTCGCACGTCGAAATTGCTCCCACGATCTCCGTGCGTCAATAAAGAGCCGAAGAGAAGAGGCCTTCGGCCTCTTTCTCTCATTCCCGCTCTCTCTCTATCGCTCCCACTCTTCTTCCGATCTCCCTATCGCTGCTCCGACAACTTCCCTTTCCTATTCGGTCGGAAGTTCCGAACCTTTGATCGGAAGCAGCCATAGGAGCCGCTTGCAATGAAGACAGCTTTCTCCCTTTCGATCGCTACTTTGGCTCCACTGTGCCTGGACGACTTCGCTCCTTCCCCGACTCACCATTCCTATGAGGATCGGAAATTACAACATTTTGATCCAAAGCAACGACGGGAGCTCCTCGCTGTGAAGGTAACTTTCTACCTTCCGAGCGCTTATCCGGCCAAATCCTGCAAATCCGCCATGCAAAGGATTTTAAATATTTAATTATAATTATTTTAATTTTAATTAATTCTAATTAATTAATAATAATTATTATTAATTAATTATATTTAATTTTAATTAAAATTATTATAATTAATCTAATTAGTTATAATTAAAATTAATTTCAATTAGTTATAATTTATAAATTTAATTATTATTAATTAATTATAATTTATTAAGAGTAATTAATTTTAATTAGTTATAATTAATTATAGATTAATTATAATTAATCATTTTTAATTAATTTTAATAAAATTTAATTAATTATAATTAGTTTTAAATAATTTGTTAATTAATTATAATTAAAAAATATTAATTATAATTAATAATAAAAAAAAGAAAAGGAGAAAAAGAGAAGAGTGCCCTTCCCTGCCTCATGCCACTAGCCTCACCGCCGGTCTCCAAGGTATAAATTTCTAACTTAAATCCCGCCCTCGACGCGCTCGACACGCCGGTGAACTCCCTACGCCCTGTTGTAGCACAGTGGGGGGGAATCCGGCGCAACAGGTGCGACGAGGTGGGTAAGCCCTATACACGCTCTTGTAGCATGGTGGGGACGGCCCTCGACCTCGACATCGGCGCCAACGACTGCTACGCAAAGGTATGATGTTCCAAATCCCATTTTCGACGTTTGCGGCAGACCGAAGAACCACCTATACGCGCTCTTGTAGCACGGTAGGGGGGAGCCTAGTGCGACGCATACAGCGAGGTAGGTAAGCCATATACACGCTCTTGTAGCGTGGTGGGGAAGTCACTAGTGTTCTTATACGGGTACTGCTGAAGGCCCCATACACGCTCTTGTAGCGTGGTGGGATGAAAATTTGTACGGCCGAGGTGTCTAAGGACACCTACCATACACGCTCGAGTAGCATGGTGGGAAGGCCCTGCTCCCCTACTTTCCCCCAAACGGGGGATATGTCGGGGTGATGCCAAAATTTTCACTGAAGTACACAAAGCCTGAACAATATAAAGACCTCGCTTGAGCAACAATACAGAGAACTTGTACTTGAACAGAAATGCACAGAACTTGAACTAAAATGTGCAGAGGACTTGTACAATCAGCAGGGGACTCGTGGTGAACATGACCTTGATGCATACAAGCAATGAACAGTAATATATTCACAGTATTTGAACAATCACAAACAAATCTCAATCATCAAAGCCTATGAATGCATGAGATAAAATACATAGTGGATGATATTGATGAATGCAGTGGACTCTTACAACAATCCTTACAAGTTTGCCTGTAGATTGAGATGGCAAAACTGGCATTTAATAGTGGAAGATCCGTCCCTACAAACAAGTACAAACACAAAAACCCACCCGAGATTGGTGAAAGGTGGGTATGATGCAGAAACAACGGCTCTTCTACAAATACTTCTATGAGGTCGTAGTGGATACAATGACTCCCTACAAACAAATACAAGCCACTTGTGGATAACAACAGTGGATACATCGTAAGTATAACGAACCCCTGTAGACACAAGTACAAATATCACCTACGACAACGGTGATTAAGAGCTATGAGTACGTCAGGTACAAGGGCGACTCTATGTACGAAAAATGACACCCCTTGGTAGAATGGAAGAGATGTTTGAGCAAATTCGAACTAAACTTCCTGGTGTTCAAAATTCTTTCTCGATCCTGTACTCATGAAGGAAAACAACTCTGACATCCACAAATATCAGAAATATCAACTCTACTACACTGGCGATCTTGAAAAGAGTTCCTCTCAAGGCAGCGGCCACGAATTTCAAGAAAGTTTCCCCGGTGAATGAGAAAGGGGGAATCAACATCAAGATGATAAGATGCCTCAGGACATCCAGATGCAACGCCACCGGATCCGCAACACTCGTACTAGCGGACATAAGGCGTGTATAAGCTCTCAAATGAAATGTTGTGCATTCAAAGGGCAGTTACCTGCACAACTAAAATATTTCAAAATACCCCTACACGTGCACCATAATTTGTATACACATAGGTACATAAAGGGGTAAATGCAATCTCGACCCGCATGGGCCTCGGCGAGCATGTTATTGATACACATGTGACGTCTAGGGATGTTGTGCGGGTCAATAAGTGAATTCAGGTTTGAACATGATCCTTCTATACTGATCAATATGAGTCGACATGGTTCGAACCTTCGAACAAATACATGGTTGTGGCGACCGGTGTATTTGTTTTAATACATTCATATTAGGCCTTCAAAGCCAATAATCAAAAGAATTCTCTAAACAAAGGCACGAAGCCTACGAAACTCGATCCTCCTAAGCAGGTAAATAGGAGTATACAGGGTTCAAATCATCGGATAAACATGCGGTCACGAAGTTGACCGGAATGTTTATTTTATACATTCATATCAGGCCTTTAACAAAGAAAATTCATAAATAAAGGCACAAAGCCTACGAGAAACTCGATCCCCTCTTGGCAAGTTGATAGGGTTGACAATGTTCAATCAAATGAAAATGACCCCAAACACCCCGATGATGCCGTGTTGAACGAAAATCTCAACCAGAGGGGTTAATTCCAAATATTTCAAATTCCACTCAAATGCCTATGAAATTTAAAGCTCCCAAAAACCCAAAAATCCAAGATATTTAAAAATTGAAATAAATCCATCAATTGCTTAAAGCAAAATTCATTCACCCTCCGCAACAGTTTGCCGGGGTGGACAAATCAAAATCTACTTCAGCTCACAAAGAGCCAAATGCCTAGTCGAGAATATCACTAGGATCCATTCTCAAATAATCTACTGCCATTAAGGAGGTGGTACGTGTCCTCTAACCGGCGGTTTTGCCACCAAATGGCATCGCAGGATAAACGGTTATGACCCGAGGTCCTCTGAACCGAGTGGTTTTGCCGCCAAATGGTACCACGAAATATCGGTTATGGCCAGCGCTGATACGCCCCTTATTGGCATCAAATCCTTGAGATATGAATCAATATGTATGATCGATAGGGCACAAAAACCTCTGTTAGCTAAGGTGGATTAAAATTTGTCCCCTTAGACAAACATTCACCCTAGGTCTACAAGGTCCCCTTGGACGAAGCAACCCATGGCTGCCGACAAGGATCCTTCTGCCAGGTTGGGTCGACTACCTCCTCTAACTAAGTAGATCAGGGACCACGACGGCCCGGGATGACAGAACCATGGGATCTTGATCGGGTCTATCATCCATTCCCCCACCATCTGCTTTAAGTGCAAGATGGTGCAATCTTCAATTTTAAATATCAAATCTCCAAATCTCCCAATCCTCTAAATTCCCAAATTCTCCAATCATTTCAAATATCTATGCTGCTACTATATGCCAAATAACACGTATATTCTACGTATCTGATTGATGACTAGCCTTAATCGAAAGTTCTCTCTCGTGATCGGGAGAGGTAATTAATTATAAGGGCTTGCGCCTATAGGAAACCAGAACTCAGATCAAAAAGCCCTCACAAAATGAGGGCGAAATCTCTGGGTAGTGTCTTATCTACAAATCCATCTGCCTTCCAAAATTTACCTCGGAACTTAGTTCATTAAAACTCCCTCGCCGAGCAAAAAGCAAATCAATTAGCGCTGCGGGGAGGCCGGGGCCGAATTTTCGGAGCCCACAATACATTTAAGCAATTTAATTATTTTTTCCATGAAATGATGGTAGGCCAGATGGGAATAATTTCCCACAATTCAAAAACAAGGGGCCCAACTGTTGCCCTCTCCCTCATTTTGTTTCCTTACGCAGTTGCATTTAGGGTTTGTATTGGGCACTTATACTTATTGATTTGCTAAATTAAAAGATGATTATTATATGATAAAAAAATTGATTTTGATCCAAAAATGTGGAGTCTTGATGGTCGACCACACTTGAAGGGATTTTGATGATCTCTTTCAATCATTATCCTTTTAAGTTATAGGATTATCTTTTTTTTGTGCAATCTTTTATTTTCTTGCTGTAGAATCATAGATCATGTAACACCAAGGGTCAAATTTTGGAAAAAATGTATATTTATCTGTTAATTTATCTACCAGAGGTACTAATCTCTTTTAATTAATATAATCATCAATGGAAGAAACTATAAATCATATTCATTAACGTAAACAACTATATTCATTGCTCAAAATTTATTTATAATAGTTAGTAGATAATCAATATATTAGTTTATTTTTCTACTACTGACTACAAAAATATAAAACAAAATATAGGATAAATGAAAACTTGAGAAAGCCTAATTTATCTCATTACATTGAATCTTTGACCCTTCTTAAAATCATGTAAAAATTATAGAGTGAACTAACTAATTAGTAGGTTACGGGAACCTACAACTGAAATCAATGCAAAGCAGTAGAAACAGTATGCATGTGATCGTTCAATCAATATCGGTATGAACATATAACTTGTAAAAGCAAGTAGCAATCAATGTGAATAGTGTTATGTCATATGAGCAATAAATTTAGTACAATTGTATTGATCAATGATCAATAACCAGGTTAAGGGTCAGTCGATTCTGACATTTCTATACATGTAAGGTATAAAACAGTTCATACCTTGCTTTATAAAATCCATACACTTGTCTTTATTAGTCATGTCCTATTATCATATGCATGTCATACCAGATCGTGTCACTTATGCAATTTATCATGTTTGTTAATGTCATATGCATGTATAAACAATCTAAATAATAAGCAAGACTAAGCATCCGACTACATGTGTTTTTCTTATATATAGTCTTGTAGGTCAACCCCACAAGAATGAGTATCAATCATATCAAATGTCATAAGTTATCAGTCAGGTGACTTTCATGTTAGAAGTTGTCACTTTCTACCCGTCGGCATGTCATGCATATCAATCAATCCCCTTATGCCTCCCTTTTCATATTACTTAGAATTATGCCATAAACTTTATTTAAAGGGAAGCGCATTGGCCCACATTGCTGTATAAGGTAATATGTCTCCACCTATCTTGAATCAGTCTATCATTTCCAGCTAGTCATTCCTGCCTTTACACACATTTCATATCATATAAAACATATAGCAAATATCATATACATTCAGTGCACTATCATTATACTCATCTGTATGCCTGTAGTATGCCAAAAATGCATGTTGAACTAAATGAATGGTAATTATGTGCATGTCGTGTATTCCATATCTAAATGCAGTACATTGCTTCCTAATCATTTTATTATTTATATTATGTTAACCATTTCAGTTAAAATGATATACAAGTAAAACAACCCGGTGAAATTTTGATATTAACTAGTCAAAATCCTTAGAACGACGATATCTATCACATTTCAAAAGTTGCACAATGGAAAATCACTAGAATAAGAGATATTGCATTTGAATCAATTTTTTTATGAGAGAAAATCCAAGAAATCAAAACCACTAAAAGCATAAATAGGTTTCAGTTTACCTATCATGATCATGACACTTTTTTCTAACTGGAGCGATGGCAGAAAATGATTCGCAATGGACTTTCTGTCTCCTCTCTCCCCCTTTCTCTCTTTTTCTCCTGACCAAGCTAAGGTGAAGAGGGAAATGGTTAGGGTGATGGCTTAAGTAAAATAGATTTAGATATTTTAATATTAAAAAAAGCACTAACTTGACCTAGCAATGCGGCGCTTGCTTTCCCAGGTCTGTTGGGCTCCTAGAGAATCTTCCAAATTCCTCTAGAATCTTTCTACTTGAGCTCCGGCGCCGCGGTGCTAACTCAAAACTTTTTCTTGTCAAAAAACTTGAGAGCTCAATGTCAGGGCGCCACTGCGCTCGTAGAGAAAAATTTCAGAATAGGAATTTGGCTATTACAAATCTACCCTTCCTCTACCTCTCCACATATTTTCCTATTATTTTTTTCTTTTTTTCTAACAAGCCAATTCCCACCTAGGAGGGTTGTTGGCCAATGCTTGAGCAAACAGTAATTAGTCTAGTTCCCTTGAGCATTTGTGCAATCTAAATCCTTTAAAATTTTATAAAAAGCTCTAAATCTAATCTAGAGACATTTCCTACCACCTACATGTACTTCTCTATTCTTGTAGATTCTTTCACTTCCATGTTGTTGCACCCTTTATCTTCTAAATATATACACCATTTTTTTTAATTCTCACCTGAATAGAGGTCTAATAGATTAAAATAATATCATTTGCAAAAGCATACATCAAAGTACCACACTTTGAATAGATTTTTAGATCTCTCTCTTCGTGCTTCCATGTTTTTATTTTTCTTTTCCTACTTTTTAGAGCTTTCATAGTTGTCCATTACCCTTTTTGTAAGACTTCGAACTTGTTTGTACTTAGTAAATACGATTGACTTTAGTGACTTTAGTACCCTAAATGAAAATAAAGATTTTTGTTTTTATCGGCGTATTAGTAAAACTGAAGTTAGAGAGGCTTTAAAGAAAATGAAGTGTGGAAAAGTTGTTGGACCAGATGATATTCCAATAGAGATGTGGAAATGCTTAAGAGATGAAGGAATTTCTTGGCTTACTAAACTTTTTAATACTGTTTTGAAGACTAAAAAGATGTCAGATAAGTGGAGATTGTGTTAATTCCTATTTTTAAGAATAAAGGTGATGCACGGGAGTGTGCGAATTATAGAGGAATTAAATTAATGTGTCATACTTTAAAACTATCGGAGCGAGTTATGGTAGCGTAGGTTGCGGCATGATACTAATGTTTTTCAAAATCGATTTGGATTCATGCCGGGTAGGTCTACTATGAAAGCCATTCATTTATTGAGAGGTTTGATGGAGAAATATAGAGAGAATAAGGAGGATCTACATATGATATTTATTGATTTAGGGAAAGCATATGATAAAGTTCCAAGAGAAGTGCTATGGAGAGTTCTTGAAAAGAAAGGAGTTAATAACGCTTATATTCAAATCATTAAAGATATGTATGCAGGAGTTATTACTTATATTCAAACACAAGGTGGTTTGACAAAGTATTTTCCTATTTTGGTTGGATTACATCAAGGATCAGCCTTAAGTCCATATCTTTTTTTTGTAGTCATGGATTTTCTCACTAGACATTTGCAAGAGGATGTACCTTGGTGTATGCTTTTTGTTGATGATATTCTTCTTGTTGATAAGACTAGAGAGGGAATTGAAGGTAAAGCTTGAATTATGGAGGTCAACCTTAGAGTCTAAAGGTTTTCGTTTGAGTAGATCTAAAACTGAATATATGGAGTGTAATTTTAGTAGCAATAGACCTAGTGAGGGGATTGTGACTTTGGGCGATCAAGTCATTAATAAGAGTATACGTTTTAGATATCTTGGATCTATTGTTCAGAGTGATGGTGAAATAGATGGGGATATTATCAGCAGAATTCAAGTTGGATGGTTGAAGTGGAGGAATGCTTCAGGCTTGTTGTGCGATAGAAAAGTCCCCCTCAAACTTAAGGGAAAATTCTATAAGATGGTGGTGAGACCACCTGCCATGCTTTATGGTGTCGAATGTTGGCCATTAAAAGAGAAGCATAATACTAAGTTAAGTGTTGCAAAGATGGGATGCTTACATGGATGAGTGGCTTTACCCTTAGAGATAGGATACGAAATGAGCATATATGTGAAAAGGTTGGAGTAGCTCCAGTGGAAGATAAGATTAGAGAGAGTCGCTTTAGATGCTTTGGCCACATTAAACGAAGGCCTTCCGATGACCTTGTCAGGAAAGTTGATGTATTAGATTTGACTTATGTTAAGAAAGGTAGAGGTTGACCTAAAAAGACTTGGTTAGAAAATATTAAAAATGATATTTCTTTATTAAATTTAAATGATAATTTGATTTTTAACAGTACGCAATGGCAAAAAAGGATTCATGTAGCTGACCCCACGCAGTGGGACAAAGGCTTGTTGTTGTTGTTGTATTTACATTTTGTCACTCTTCAAAAGGTATTTCACTTATGTAACAACATTTTGGATTATTTTGGTGTAAATTTGCACTTTTAAGTTTTAAATACGTGATATAGCTTATTGCCGTTATTTTGATTCTTATTGGAAAGGCATGATAAGTTCTTAAATTCTTGTAACTATTGCCCACTTGACCATGATATGTGTTATTTCTGTTGCATCATGCTGTTGATCTGGTCTTTTCTTTTTTCCAGCCTCAAATAAAGCGGTGTCAAAGGAAACAGAACGAATTGATCAACTATTTTACACTTACTATGATAAATCTTCTGGCTTGATAGGGTGAGTTTCTTTTCTATTTGTATGCTTTGTCTTAGGAAGTTGTTACTTGGAAATTTGCTTAACTGATCTCTCTTGAGGCTAAGAACGACCATTGAGCCTTTGGAGTAGATGCTTTTCTCAGCTCTGAGAAGAATAATATGGAAACTTATTGGAAAGGATACACAGTAATTTCCGGGTGTAAAATCTTGGAATGTGGAAATGTTGTAAATATAAGCTTGTTTTAAAGGACTAGAAAATGCATATTAAAGTTGATTAACTGATTTAAATTCTGGTTTTCCATATTTTAGACAACTTCGCAAGTAGTGTAGAATTCGTCTTGTCTGTGCGTTTGTTGAGGGCTTGTTTAAACGTTTAATCTATCTGTTAATTAATTTTAATGGTTGTTTTGCCTCATCATGAAATTGGTGTAATTTCTAAAGAGATACTTCAGGGACACTTTTTCTACTTCAAAATCTAACACTTGATTACTTTGCTGACTACTCAGCCCTGAAGGGATTGAGGCCTTTTGTTCTGATGTGGAAGTAGATCATACTGATGTCAGGATATTGATGCTTGCGTGGTATGGTTTTATATATGTCTTGATGTTTGTTATTCATTGATGTCCATTATTGATTGCACGATTTGTTTGACTGAAACTATTTATCAGGAGGATGAAAGCTGAAAGGCAAGGATATTTTACCCTAGTAAGCTAACATAAATCTTTGGACATTCCTCCATTATGAGCATGCCTCTGCTCTGTATCCTTTGGGTATAATGCAACAAGAAAAAATGCTATAGCAATAAGAGCAATGCTACAATTTTGGCCAAAATTGGACAAAAATTTATTGTTTTGGCCAAGTTTTTTGCCGGCTAAAAATACATCGCAAGTAAAAGTATAAATTTGCCCATTTTATTTTGGCCACAAGATGCACAGAGTAGCATTGCTCTAGCAATAAATCTCTATCTGACAATTTTTATCACAGGAAGAATGGCGAAGAGGTCTGAAAGCCATACGAGCTGACACTATAAGTAAATTTAAGAAGGCTCTATCCGAATTGGAGAAAGAGGTCAGCAAATGTAGAATCATCGTGCAAAGATCTTTCTTTTTAAATTTCTTCTGTTGTTGTGCATGCACTATAAATCTTTCTTCACATGTTGAAGGTTATGAGACCTCAAAATTTCCAGGACTTCTATTCTTATTCTTTTCGCTACTGCTTAACAGGTTGGTCAAGCACAGCTCTTTCATTGTCTAACCTATTAATTACTTGGTAAAATCCTCTCTTTCTATATTTCTAATGTTCTCTGGTACCAACTTGTCTTTTCAGAGGAAAGGCAGAAAAGTGTAGACATCGAGATTGCCTGTGAACTACTACATCTTGTATTAGGCTTGAAGTTTCGTCCTCAGATTGACAGACTTGGAGAATATCTTAAGGTATGGATCAAGCACTACTTCTCTTCATTTTCTGCTAAACTGTCTCTTAAGCAAAGGCTTCATATTTCAGGAAAAAATTGTATCGGTATCCTAAAACAAAAATCTATTAGGAAAGGTAGACATTTATCATCACTGCTGTGAATTCCTACTGAGACTAACGAGTTTCTGGATCATCATGTAATGCAGAAACAACACGAGTACAAGGTAGTAAATATGGACCAGTGGTTGGCCATTCTCAGGTTTTGCAACGAGGTCAGTATTTTTTTCTCTTTAGAGAGAAGTTTAAGACTTTGTCTGGGTAGTTTTTTTACTATTTTTTAAAGCAGTTTTCTAGTAAAAAAAAATTTAGTTCAAAATTTTTTATATTATATAGTTGATTTAAAAAGTAATAAGAAAGTTGTCTCAAATAAAGTCTAATGTTTCGTTTGATAATTTGGGACAGCTTTCTTACTGTTTTTTAAAGCATCTTTTTAGTACAAAATAAAAAAAAAAGTATTAAAAAGTTGTTTTAGAATGCAGTAAAAAAGCTGTTCCAAATGAAGTCTAAATCTCATGAATGACCAATCCAGTTCTACTTTCTTGACAGATAAACTTTCCATCACTTGATAATTATGACCCTGACCTTGCTTGGCCTATAATATTGGACAATTTTGTGGAGTGGATGCGTGAGCAGCAAGCTTAAGTCATTCTACATCTGCTATGATCTTCTCTTGTTAAGGAATGTCTTTGACACAACAGATATGATTTTTTTTCTCTTCTTCTTCTATGTGGCTTATTTGATTTATTTCAGGTAACTATATCAATCTCAATCAGGTTGTGTTATTTTTAAGTTCTGCAGCTTTTGTTTTATTACAGGTGAACATGTGATGGACAAACTCTGTTCAGTTTCATCATTTCTGTATAGTTTTGATATTTTTATCAGTTTCGGGGTTTCATATAAATTTTTTTTTTGTGATTTTAGTTATTTTTATTATAAAATAGTATAAAAAAATATAGCACAAATTAATAAAAATTACTTATTGAAATTTAAGTTATAACATATGATATTTAATAGAATTTTGGCTATGACTGAATAGTCCTAGCAGGGGTGTAACACAAGTCGAGTCAAGTTTAAGCCTATGGGCTTCGAAAATTCGTGCATCGGCCTCCCCTCTTTCAGGAGAGTTTTAGCAGATTAAGTTCCGTAAATTTTTTGAAGACATATTGGGTTTGAAATAAGGCACTACCCAAAGATTTAGCCCTCATTTTGCGAGGACTTTATGATCTAAGTTCTGATTTCCTATCTGCGCAAGCCCCTATAGTTAATTACCCCTACCGATAACAAGAGAAGACTTTCAATTAAGCCTAGTCGTCAAACATATACGGGGTATCTTACATATATTAGCACTTTAGCAGCATGATTTGGTATTGTTGAAAATTTGGATTTTGATGATTTTTGGGAATTTGGATTTTTATGGACATTTGGAAAGTCTTCATAAATATTTGGAGTTAATCTATCTGGTTGAGATCTACGTTCAACAAAATCATCATCGGGGTAACTTTGGGTATTTTTATTTTGTCTATTAAATCTTATTGACTCTGCCAATTTGCTGACAGAGGATTGCGTTCTTTATTGGTTTTATACTTTTTATTAGTGAACTTTTCTTGCTATAAGCCTTGAAGGTCTAATATGAATGTATTAAAACAAATATCTCGGTCGACGTTGTGATCATATATTTGTTTGATAGTTCGAGTTATGTCAGCTCCTATCTACTCGTATAGTAGTAGTAATGGTGGGCTGACTATGTTTGAAAGGTTTGTGTTTGTGTGAGCAGAGAAGCTTTCAGGTAGATCCGGTTATAGAAAGGGAGTTGAGTGGAGAGATTCACACGGCTAGCTGTGATTGGCAAGAGGGCTGGTTGGCGGCCTGTGCGAGAGGTATTGCGGCACAGTTACGGGAAGAGGAGTTTGGTGTGAAGATCGGCTATATGCAGCCGAGAGACATCGAGGGGCTGGGGAGATCCAGAGCGAGCATAGGGTCGTAAGGTTGGAGAGATTATTGGGTTCGGACATCAGACACAGCTTACGTTCGGTACTTTACAGTACCGAGCTCAATACTGAGCAGAGAGTGATGTAGAGCATTTTCATTGGGCTCCGGACGTTGCCCAGTGTCCGAACCCAATAATTTTCCCGTGATGAGGTTACTTGTTTGCGTGGAGGATTTCGAGGGAGGCGAGCAGATTGTAAAGGAGAGGCTTTGTTGATTCGGCCATAGCTGAGGAAGAGACGAAGGGGAGCTGGGATTGAGCTATATCGAAGATATCAGTTCGGAAAATCTTGCCAGGAGATAAATTTATGGTAAAAGCTTGCCAGGAGACGCGAAGCAGGCATAGGTTTCAGCGGAAATCCGGGATTAGATCGATTGATAGGAGCTAAATTTGATTTTGATTTTGATTTTGACGTTGCGTTTTATTTGGCTTTGATTTTTTAAATTAAATTAATGGTGATATAATAATGATTCATCATTATTAATATTATTATTAATTTAAAATGACAACAAAGTGCCAATCACAAAAAATCGCTTTGATTCACGTGCAATTTTCATATTCTATTTTTTGTATCGTCGATGTTACGATAGTAATGGCGCGGTCCATTTCACGATCGGATATTATTTGGGCAAGTTTGCGCTTCAATTTTCTCGATTTCCTCACAGTTGCCTCAGAATGCGTGTTGATTTCTTCACGCGACTTTAATTGAACAGATTAACAGTCATTTTTAAGTGTTGTTGATGTTTTGATCACAACGACGTAGTCGGTTTTGTGATCGGAAGTTGTTTAGACAACGCCGCGCTTTAATTTAGGGTGTCGGTTGTCCTTTTTGATCGATCTCGTTGGATTTGACTATGAGGGATTCCCTCTTATGCTAATTCAATGTTCTGATTGCAACGATACAGTTTGGTTTGCAATTGAAGGCCGTTTGACCCTTCAAGTGGCGTGCCACACATATTTGTGTGTCATTTAATTCGTCGATTTTACTCCTTTTTGCGTGTTTTGATGTGTAGAGGTCAACACAGTCACTCTTTACTTGAGTATGAGCTTGATTAATTAATGGAATTCGTGTTGGAGCTCTAACAAGTTTGAGCCGTCTCATGAGGGTCTTAAGCTAATGAACAGAGTTGGCTTGGCTTAAATTTGACTTGTTAGCGCAAGAGCAATTAATGTAGTCCAGGTTGAGTTAGCTCACAAGTCAACTTAGCTCACACGTCTATTTTTTGTTGGCATAACTTTCTTATAACCTTCACCAGAGAGAGAGAGGTCTTAATATGAGAAGGATTGATACTAATAAGCAAGAATTTCTTCAATTGTTGATCAAAGATAATCTTGAGCGGCTTTTATTCCAGTTGGGTTTCAAGTTCATTTACATATTTTGGATGAAGGAGATCTCTCAATCCTTTGTAATTGTTCTCATCAATTCAAAAATTCATGTATGTTCATAGATGAATTTCACAGCCTCTTTTTTCTTTTTTGGTAGATCTTCAACTTTCTAATGCGTCGCATTTCATTTGGAACAATATTCTTAGTGATTTTCAGTACAATTTTTTTTTTCAAGAAATTTTCGTGTTAAAAAGTTGCTTTAGAAAACAATCATAAAAAATTATCTTAAACGAAGCCTATAATTCACACAATAATTTTCTTTTGCTTCCTCAATCAATTGACCAAAATAATCGAATAACACCATTTTTAATAGAATAAGAAGTATTCATAAATATTATGAAAAATGATTCATGTAATTGATCCTATGTAGTAGGATGAAGGCTTGTGGTTGTTGTTGTTGGGAGTTAATTATTATTTTTTATATAATGTAATATTTCAAATTCTTTCCATATTATATTTCTATGGGCCCACATTGGCTCCAAAGTGGGCCAATGCTTACCCTAAAAAAAAAATCTTAAGAATATGCTACTTCTTAGGAGTAATTTTACCCTCAATTTATCATTTTGCCCAATTCGCATCGAAAAACGCCCAACGAACCCCTCTACTCTACTTTAAGAAAAATTATTAGGAGCGGAGTGCGCACTGTCTGCACAAGTGCTAGGTACCTAGCGGTGCCCAGCGGTACCCAGCAGTACCGAGTGCGGGTACCGCTAGGTACCCAATACTTGTCCGCATGCGGGTATCGCTAGGTATCCAATACTTGTGCGAACGGTCTCCCCATCCGCACTAATAATCTCTCTTACTTTAAATGGACTAGCTAATTAATTAAAATAAAAAAACTTAATTTTTACTCTTATATACTTTGTTGGTATTATCTTACTAATTTTTATTGTACTTTTCTCAAAAAAAATTTAATTTTACATATAATAATAATTATTATTATTATTATTAATTACTTAAAATTATGTCGGTCATATAAAAAGAGGTTGATTTCGCCCCTAATTATCTCCCAACAAGTTGAATGCACCCTTTGTAAACTTTGAACCACTAAACAGTCTAAACTTGACTATAGTAAATTGAATTTAAAAAAAAAAAAAACCTTATACTTACTATGAAAGACCTCAAAGGCACAAGGAATTTGTTCGGGATAACCCTATAATTATACGTTAAGCAATCATTTTACATTAATAGAAATCTAAACATTAAGGTTCTATTTGAGATAGTTTTTTAATTATTTTGTAGCACAAAAATTTTAAGTCAAAACATTTTGTTAGAAAGTAATAAGAAAGCGATTCCAAACAAAGTTTTGGCTACATTTTGGAAATATTATTCTGTGAACACCCCGGATTGTGTCCGGAGACCAATCAGAATGTGTTGTCATTTTTTTGCTCAGTACTGTTATGAAATGGGTGACATAGTGCATCCTGGTTGATTTTCAGACCGTCCGATATCTGCACAGAGTAATTTATTGCATTTGGGACAATTTTTTATCACTTTTTGTTGTTTTCAATAAATTTTTATACTAAAAATCTTTTTAAAAAATTATTCCAAAAGAAACCTAATTGTGACAGATTTCAACGACTATATTCTTCAACCGAGCAATCAACACTATAAAATATTTTCGTTGTCAAAATAGAATAATAAAGTCTTTAGAAAGTTTTTTTTTTTGTAGCGTGGGATTAAAGGCGGTTTGAGTCAATAAACAATAGGGAATGGAGTTTTAAGAGTTACTTTATATGGATACCCACTTTTTATTCACTTTCTGCTTATATTATTTTACCTTAGGCTTCGTTTGGGTCGGCTTTCTTATTGCTTCTTAAAACAGCTTTTTAGTACAAAAATTAAAAATGATGTATTAGAAAGCGGCTTTAAGAAGCAGTAAGAAAGTCATCCCAAACGAAGCCTTAATCTCCTATTCTTTTCCTCTTCATAAAGAGGAAATAATTTCCTTAACACCTATTCATAATTAATTTTTCTTGGTACTTACACTTCATGACTAAAGAAAATTGTTGTTTGTGTGATAATTAATTTAATTCATAAAAGGCTAGAAAATTATTGTTAAGATTTAAAATTTGAATCTCATTTATGTTAAAATTTTATCTCAATTTTTAAAATAAATAAAATTTCATTTATATTTTGGGGATATTTGATTTGTTGTGATTTGAGTACACAATAAAATAAATTTGGGGGTTTTAAAATTTTGGAGATTTGGATGGCTGCATTTCAAATGAAATATATTTTGAAAGTATATTTGAACATTACTCTATAGTTTATTTTACGTGTATTTGGAATTCGTTTGATTTGAATGAATTATAAATATATAGCTCAGATAAAAGTGATGTTAGCCAGCCATCATCGCTCGTTGCTTTTCGCCCAATGTCGCTACCCATCTTGGCCCTTGTCGCTGCCGCCATAAATGTCCATCATCAATTATTGCTGGTTGATAATTTATTTTACATGTTCGGCTTTGTTTAATATAGTTTTTTTTACATTTTATAAAACTGTTATAGAGAAAGTAATCTTTTAAAATTATTGTAGAAAATAGTTTTCTAGTAATTTTTAAGTTGTAAAAAAGAAGTGAAATTTATAATAGGGTTATGAAATCTATAATTTTATGTATAAAATAGAAAAAAGAATTTTTTTTAGATCTTGGACAATTTTGAAGAAAAATAATATTTTTCGACTATTATATTATGAATCTTTAAAAATATACAAAATTAAATGAATGGAAATTTTGAACTCATAACATAATAATTGAAAATAAATTTGAGAATCTTAATAAATTATGTTCGAATATAGACATCACTTTATTAGTTGTGCAATCACAACAACTATTGTAATTTAAATTATTTTAAAATAATCTTAAATTTTTTATACAATTAATTTAAGTAGGACATTTATTTTGTTAATTATATAAATGATATTTTTTATTATTTTATCATAAATTATACAATAAAGATTTTCATTATTTTGAATTTATTTATATCTTTAAATCACATAATATCAATCAGTAACTAGTTTTTAAGTTCAACATGATTAAAATTAAATTAAAATATTATCAATTTTTTTAAAAAAAATGTGACATAATTAATTCTTAATACAAAATAAATTTCATTAAAAAATGAAGGGATTTTTACATATATAACACTTAAAAGTTTCTTATTTACTCATCTAACACCCAAATTTATTTATTTACACACATACCACCTAAAACTTATTTGACTTTCTAAAATATCATCTCGTCTTCCTCTCGAAATCCGCTTGATGCCGCACAAATCGTCCACCTGCTCCCTCTCTTTGCCTCTCTTCGAAAACAATACTAGACAGATGCTTAGATAGATCAACTGGCTGGCTCTCCTCCAAGCCTTGATCCGCCATTACCCCTCTCTACAAACCTCTTTGTATAAACATGTTCGCTAGCCAAATAAGACAGCTGACTTAGTAAAGCTTGACACATGCTCAAATTCTAAATCACTCGCATACCTGCTTTGCTATCTTTGATCTAAATCTAATCAGAATTCTTACCAGACCAAATAATGCTCTAGCTCTTAGGAAGAGATCAAGAAAGAACACTCCTTGATAGCAGAAAACAGGTCGATTTTGTAGGGGAAAACAGGGTCGGCCAAACAAATG
Source organism: Dendrobium nobile (assembly GCA_022539455.1). Lineage (NCBI taxonomy): Eukaryota > Viridiplantae > Streptophyta > Magnoliopsida > Asparagales > Orchidaceae > Dendrobium > Dendrobium nobile. Next base: position 63,506,426 of record CM039733.1, on the reverse strand, counting down.
ATCCGTGATTTCCCTGGTTCGAGGCACGATGCGACGACGGGAAGCAAGAAAACATCCGATCTGAGCGGGAAAAGGAGTAGCGAGCCGAACCCCATTTTCGAGAGCCAAAGAGATGGAGCAGGCGGACGGTTTTCATGAACAGGATGATGAGTTTCACGCGGTATCGAGCTGGTTTTAACGTAGAAGAAGAGGGAATGGTATTTTAGAAAGTAAATTAAGTTTTAGATGGTATGTGTGTAAAAAGGTAAGTTTAGATTTAGATGAGTAAATAAGAAATTTTTAAGTGTTATGTATGTAAAAATCTCAAAAATGAAAGTAGTAATTTTCTATTATTAAATAATAGATAGTAAAAAATAGTATTTAAAGCACAAGAAATTTCCTCTCGACACGTTGGCGCTGAAGTGGAGGGGACGTTCTGCGCGCAGTTATCCTCTGACTCGTAGAAGGAAGGGCGAATTCCCAAATGCCCAAAGAGAATTCCAAGGGCAAAACTATAAATATTAAATTATAACAGTACTCCTCTGACTCAGCACTATTTTTTATTTATCAAAATACTAATATTTTCTTATATTTACAAGAACGCCCTTTTGGGATTGATTTATAAATTCAATTCGTTGTTTCACTGCAAAATGTGAACTCAATACAAAACCTAATGGTACGGTGCTTACCGACTACGGCCAGCGGAGCTGCCGCCGGCGAGATCACTTCAGTCTACGCCACTCGTCTCGGCACCATCACACTGAGATGGAGCCGAGCCTCTCTCGGCATCTATCTCCGAGCTGACCTCCGCCTTACGCCTTCGACGTCGCCGTCGCCGTCGCCTGACAATGATAACGCGGTTGCCGACCATCTCCGTCTACGGCTCCGTCCATATCTTACGTGGAAGCGAAAGGGTTCGAAGCTGCACCAATTTACATCCGGTACTGGCAGCCGCCGTGTAGTCGAGCTGGCTTGGGACCTTTCCCTTGCTACCTTCTCCCGCGGCAGAGGACCTGAGCCCACCGGCGGGTTCTTCGTCTCCTTTTCTGTGGACGGCGAGATTGCACTCATTGTTGGAGATCGGGGGGAGGAAGGGATTTGTGAGAAGGGATCGGAGCTTATCTCGCGGAGGGAACGGGTAAGATTTGGGGGACTCGGAGGTGAGATGTCGTATGCGACGAAGGGGAAGTTTGAAGGGAAGGAGATGGCGATCTCAATTTCGATCGATCTTGAGGGGGAAGACATGAGACTGGGGATTGACGGTGAGATTGTTTTGGAGGTGACAAGACTTTGTTGGAAGTTTAGGGGGAGCGAAGCGGTGGCATTGAAGAGCGGTGGGAGGATTCACGTGTCTTGGGACCTTCACGATTGGCTTTTCCAACAGGAGGCCGGTTGGGAGAGGTCGCCAGCGGCGGTTGGAGAAGCAGGAGAGGCTGTGTTCGTCTTGCGTTTCGAGAGGGGAGTGGGAGGGGAGGGGCAGATTGGTAAAGGGGGCCGGCGCGCATTCTGGGAAGGACGATGGTGTTTTTGGAAGAGGGATTGGAGCGATAGTAGTAGCGGGTCGTCGTCGGGCTCGTCGGTCGAAGAATTGGGCTGTTGCGAGTCGGAGCTGCAGAGCTCCGGCGAAGGGGGTTTCACTCTTCTTGTCTATGGAAGGAAGGGATAATTGTTGAGACAATGCTTCTCCATCATTTACAACACTGCTGATGAAATCTCCAACAGAAAAGCTTATTTTTCACTCCACAATGAGACATATCAAACAGTACAAAAGAAAGAAATATTATGTTTATATTTTTTCTCAACTTTTTTTTTTCCTAAAATATGCGTTCCAAAACGCAAAAATGTCTTTCCCAATGATATTTTCTTTTGGGATAGTTTTTTCATTGTTTTATAAAATAATTTTTTAGTATAAAAATTTTTAATTCAAAAAATTTTTATACTAAAAAATTGATTTAGAAAGCAATCAAAAAGTTGTCCCGAATCTTAAACGCCCGAATGACATTCAAGCTTCGTTTGGGATGGTTTTCTTACTGCTTCTTAAAGTAATTTTTTAGTATACAAATTAAAATTTTTGTACTACAAAGCTGCTTTAAGAAGCAATAAAAAAGCTGTCTCAAATGAAGCTTCAATTGGAGATGCCCTGAGTGGTGGGAATTGCATGGAAAATGCGTGTGGAAGGGAGTGAGTTTGCCAAATAGTAATTAATCTGTATTTTTTTCAAAAAACAGTAATGCTTCTTTGATTTGTTACATAATTGCTCGCTCTCTTTTTATTTTTTAATTAATTAAGGTTAATTTATTTGAAAAAAAAATAAGTCGGGATATTTGGATTTAAATTTGAATGGAGATAAATTTTAAGTCATCATATTTATTTTGATAATTTTTTAATTTATTAATTGTGTATTATACTCATATCAATATTAATCGAATATTTTTGAGATTTATAGTAATAAAATAATAAAAGGTTGATCACAAATTTTGTGAATCATTTATTGAAGGCTTCATCGAGGATAGTTTTTTGTTGTTTTTTAAAATAGTTTTTAAATATAAAATTTTTTGAATTAAAAATTTTTATGCTAGAAAGTTGCTTTAGAAACCAGCAAAAAAATTGTCACAAAAGAAGTTGGAAGTCTAACGGTCTAAGGTTGGAGAAGAAGATCAGTGCATATTGGAAATGCTTTCACAACTTGCTAAAATTTGCATTTTTTAATTGAAAAAAGGGAGATTTACATACATACAACTCTATACTATTCTATATACATATTTAACACCTAAAACTTTAATATTACATACATACCACCCATAGTTTATTTTTATATCAAATATAAGTGATAGAAATGAAATATATGAGTGGTAGGAAGGAAATATGAGAGACATATTTGTTAGACCACTCAAGTATTTACTAGCCACATAAGCTAGTATACCTTTTCCGCTACTCTGCATCCCTGGCAACCAACGGCTTTGCCACCGGTCTGCTCCACTTGTCCAGCAGACAAAGTCTATTCTATTTATACCGATGTAAACTGAATGCAACAGTAATGAAAAAAGAGCCAATGCTTTACACTATTCATCTCTAAGCTTTTCTCTCAGTTTTCTCTCTGGTTTCTCTCTAACCTTTTGCAGGTTCTCTCATGGTATCAGAGCAGCCTCGGTGATCTGCCTTTCTCTTCACAATGGCAGATCAAGAATCTTCATCAGCTACTCAACCGACCTCCCTTCAGACTCCAGGCGCAGATCCGCCAACTTCAATGGCGACAACCGAAGTTCAAATCCCGCCGACTCTCAAGTTTCTCATGTCAAACCTCAAGCTCATCATCCAGAACCAGCTTACCAACGAAAACTATCCTATATGGCGACTTCAAGTTCTTCAACTGTTTACAGCGAATGGCTACGAAGGCCATCTCACAGGCACCATCTCTCGACCCTCTCCGTCGACGATCGCTTCAAATCCCGCCGAGTTTCGCCTTTGGCATCTGGTAGAACAGAACCTGGTGTCCGCATTACTGTCTACCATCTCCCCAGCGGTATTACCCTACATCCTTACTCTCACGTCGGCGAGTGAAATCCGGCAAACTCTTGAGCTCTGGTTGCAGCCCACGAATCGATCCAGAGTAATACAGCTCAAAAACGAGTTATACCACATACAGATGAAGGATCTCACGATGTCATAGTATTTAGCCAAAATTAAATCACTCGTCGATAGTATAGCTGCAGCTGGTTCATTACTTGATCCGGAAGAGATCATTCTCCACATTCTAAATGGTTTGCCCACCTCATACAATGCCTTCAAAACCTCAATACGAACCAGTCAACTACCCATCAATCTTGACGTGCTATACACTCTCCTCTGTAGTGAGGAGATTCACCAGCAAGTTGAACTTCACAGGGACACGACGACCTCCGACAATGCAGCACTCTATACCAACCGAGCTACTCCAGCTCGTGGTCGCAGTTCCTACCGTGGGTCGCGCGGCAGAGGAGCTCCCTTCAGACCAAATCCAGCAACTCCTCGGTCTCCCTCCGGCGATACCAGTCGCCCAATCTGTCAAATTTGCGGAAAAGTCGGTCATTCCGCCTCTGCTTGCTGGCACCGTTACAACTCAAATTATTTACCCAGTCCCTCCACTGCACCAAAAGCCTTCCTAACCGTAGCTCCATCAAACATTCCAACTGAATGGATACTGGATTCTGGAGCATCTGCTCACCTCACCCCCAATGCATCCAATTTACAGAACCCCGTTCCATACTCCGGCAGCGACACTGTCTCCATGGCAAATGGTAGCTCTCTCCCCATCCAGCACTCGGGCCAAGGCATTCTTCCGCTCCCAGAATCCACTCGTAAGCTACATCTATACAAATTACTTCACGTCCCTCATTTATCTCACAACCTTCTTTCTATTCATCGGCTAACCACTGACAACAATTGCTCAATTTCCTTTGATTCCACCGGCTTCACAATCAAGGATCTCTTGGACAACAAAACAATCATCCGTGGACGTTGCCGTAACGGGCTATATTTCGTCCCCACATCCTCCGACACCCTCACCGCTCTTCACTCAACTACGGCTACTTCTACCAACTGGCATGCTCGTTTAGGTCATCCCAACGCTCGCACTCAACAAATGATATCAAAAATGTTTCCCTCTCTATGTATCTCTCTGTCTACTTCTTACTGCACCTCATGTAATGTGGCCAAAAGCCACCGTTTACCTTTTACTTCTAGCTCAAATCATGTAACCAAACCTTTCATGTTAATGCATTCTGATGTTTGGGGCCCTGCTCCCGTTAATTCTCTCCATGGTTTTCGCTATTATGTACTTTTCGTTGATGATCACACTCGGTATTCATGGCTCTACCTCATGCACAATAAAGCCGAAACATTCTCTAAATTCAAACATTTACATAATACCATCCGTAATAATTTCAACACTAATATACTCACACTCCGCTCGGACGGAGGCGGCGAATTCACCAGCAACTCTTTCCGTGAATATCTCCTTGCCAACGGAATAAACCATCAATTCAGTTGCCCGCATACACCTGAACAAAATGGCACGGCTGAACGCAAGCACCGCCATTTACTCGAAACAGCACGAACCTTACTTCATCAAGCCAATCTACCTCATCGCTTTTGGGCCGAAGCCATCCTTCATTCCACCTACCTCATCAATCGGTTACCATCCAAAAGCATCCAAAATGATACACCATATACGCTTCTATACAATCATTCCCCCTCTTACTCACACCTTAAGGTATTCGGATGCTTGTGCTTTCCGTGGCTTCAACCAAACGCCCCATCAAAACTTCATCCTCGATCACACGAATGAGTCTTCCTAGGCTACTCCTCTTCTCACAAAGACTTTCGCTGTCTCAATCTCCATACCAATCAACTCCACCTCTCCCGTCACGTCATCTTCTATGAAAATATTTTTCCATTTCAGCCTTCACAAACACCCACATCAGATCCCTTACCCCAGCCGGAATTCACTACTCCCTACCTCCTCTTACCAACATCTACCATCCCTCATAACACAACAATTACTCCAGCAAACTCCACCCGACCAAACTCTAATACAGACCCTACTTCAATTCACTCTCCCAGCCAGCATTCTATTCAGTCCACACCCACCTCAGCCGCCTCTAACACTTCCGCCCAATCTTACATACCAGCTCAGCCAACAACTGTCTCTCTTCATCCTATGCAGACACGACTCAAAATGGGCATTCAAAAACCGAAACAGTTATTCGATCTTCTCACTGTCACTACCACCCATACCCCCTCCACATTTAATCAAGCCAACAAGCTACCTCAGTGGAGACGTGCCATGTCAGAGGAATTCCTGGCTCTACAAAAACAAGGGACTTGGTCCCTCGTTCTGCCACCACCACACACTACAATTCTGGGATGCAAGTGGACCTACCGGATTAAATACCTTCCAAACGGTCAGATAGATCGTTACAAGGCCAGGCTAGTTGCTCAAGGTTTTAACCAAGAATATGGTATCAATTATCAGGAGACTTTCAGTCCTGTAGCGAAAATGTCGACTATCCGAATACTTCTCTTAATTTTGCTTCAGCACAATTGGCCAACATTTCAGTTTGATATCTCCAACGCCTTCCTTCATGGCGAGCTCAAGGAAGCTATTTATATGCATCAGCCCACCGGCTTTACCGACCCCGACCATCCTCATCATGTCTGCAAACTCCATAAGACCATTTACGGGCTCAAGCAAGCGCCGAGGGAATGGTACAATACATTCACCTCCTCCTTACTTCAATTTGGCTTTAACTTCAGCAAAGCGGATCCCTCATTCCTCACATACTCCAACAACGGCATTCGGATGTACATTCTTATTTATGTGGATGACCTGTTAATCACCGGAAACAACTCAGCTACAATTCAGCAGCTCGTTTCCTATCTACAGAAGCTCTATTCTCTCAAACAAATGGGACCGATCACCAGTTTCTTGGGCATTCAGGTAACCAAAACCAATACAGGTCTCTTCCTCCATCAGACTCAATATGCATCCGATCTTCTGCTCTCAGCTGGCCTTCAAAACAGCAAGCCCGTGTTAACACCTTCGGCTCTCAAACCCGCTTCTCCTACTAATCCCGCTGAGCCATACTCCGATCCGCAACATTACAGACGTTTAGCTGGATCATTGAATTACCTGACCATCACAAGGCATGATATTGCCTATGCCGCTAATAGTATCTGCCAGCGAATGCATCAACCCTCCGTCAGTGACTACAAGGCTCTGAAGCGTCTACTACGCTACATACAAGGCACGATTTACTATGGTCTGCCTCTACAGCCCAATTCCCTCCAATTAACAGCCTATTCAGATGCAGACTGGGCTGGTGACACTCAGGATCGTCGCTCAATCACCGGATTCTGCATTTTCCTGGGCAAAAGCCTCATATCATGATGCGTGAAGAAACAGGTTACCGTGGCGAAATCTTCCACGGAAGCAGAATATCGAGCCCTCTCCTCTGCCACCTCCGACATTATTTGGCTGCGCCGTCTTCTGGCTGACTTTCACATACCACAAACTGAGCCAACCTCTCTCTACTGCGACAACACTTCGGCACTAGCTCTGGCTCACAACCCGGTCTTTCATGCTCGCACTAAACACATAGAAATTGACTATCATTTCATTCGGCAGCACATCTCCTCCGGTGTAATTCTTCTTCATCATCTCAGTTCGGAAGATCAACCAGCTGATTTACTCACCAAGCCGCTATCTCTAGCCCGCTTCACCGAACTCAGGAACAAGTTGAGCATTCAACCTCTGAACCCTCAACTTGAGGGGGGCTGTTAGACCTCTCAAGTATTTACTAGCCACATAAGGTAGTATACCTTTTCCACTACTCTGCATCCCTGGCAACCAACGGCTCTGCAACCGGTCTGCTCCACTTGTCCAGCAGACAAAGTCTATTCTATTTATACCGATGTAAACTGGATGCAACAGTAATGAAAAAAGAGCCAATGCTTTACACTATTCATCTCTAAGCTTTTCTCTCGGTTTTCTCTCTGGTTTCTCTCTAACCTTTTGCAGGTTCTCTCAATATTTGATATTAAAATAGTATAGGATGGTATGTATGTAATATTAAAGTTTTGGGTGTTAGATATGTAAATAGGATGTTATAAAGTGGTATGTATGTAAATTTTCCTTGAAAAATTTGGTGGCTTTAGATGCATACTAGTTAAAATTGTAGGAGTTATCTATTTAACAACTAAACTTGTTATTTACATAAATAAAATTCAAATTTTAAATAACAATGACATAACACACTTATTATAATCTTGTTATCAATGGTTGGCGAGAGACCATTAGTAGTGAAATTCACAATGGGGTTTAAGTCCAAGATTTGTTTGATCGCATGTTGGGTGGATTCGCACATCTAACAAATTATTCTTCTTCTTCACACGTTGTGATCCTATCATTGTATTTGCCAACAAGCTCCCATCATGATTTCTCCTTCTTCACACACTACTAAGCTTAGTGATACCTTCAACAACGCCCTCCAGTGACGGCTCCCTTGTACTTTTGTCGTCAATGATTTGCAGGTGGGTGTGCAACAGAGAGAAGTAGACAAGGATACACAAGAGATCTTAGGGGTTCACATGAGTTGCGCGTGGGCATTCTTAATGGCAAGATGTTATCACAACTCAGTTGTGCATAGCCAAATCTGTCAAGATTTTCATTAACTTCGTTAATGAAGTGTTATATTATATAAATAGTAAGATTTAGATGCTAATATATAAATTTTTTATTTTTGAGTGCTATGTATTTAAATCCCCAAAAGAAATTAACATGATGTTTATTGAGGAAATAAAAGCTAAGAGGCTTAGCAATCGTGAAAAAATGCTTCTCAATTCTAAGCCTTTTTGTTTGACAAAGAGAATATTGGAATTGTAGGAAGTCAAAAATGATCAATGGATCAAATTTGTTAGGCAACTTATTATCCTAATTAGGGCTTATCTCCTATTCGGGAGTATTCCACCAAAATTTTTTATAACGGGCTATAAATTGACTAATTTTAAAAATATTATCAATATTTTTAAATAGTTATTACAAATCTTAACAAAAATTTTTAGAGGGTGCAAAAATTAAATTTTTTTCTTCAAAAAATTATATTTATTTATATAAAGACATATGATATATGAAGTCCTATTAAAATTGTAGAGGGCACGTATGCTCTATCATGCTCTCTTAAATTTGCCATTGATTTTCTTGGATGTGCAGAGTTGCATGGATGATTGGGCCATGTATTGCTTACAAATTATATATATATATATATATATAAAAGCAACATAGATACAATTTGCAATCTTACATAAAATTTGAAAACCCTAAATATACTATCTATTGGAGGTTGTGTATACGATTTACAATCGTATATATGATTGGCATAATAAAATTGGTAGTTTATCTTGTATTACGTTACACAACTCACATTAGACTGTAGGTTGGGAGCTTTGGTTACCAATCAAGACGTCTTGAGTTTGAGTCTTGCACATATGTCGTGTGTGAGTTTGTCTTAATTGGCCTAAATGTCCCTCAAAAAATTCTTGTATTAAGTTTAAGGCTTCATTTGGGATGACTTTTTATTGCTGTTTAAAATAGAATTTTAATTAAAATATTTTAATTTTGTGCTAAAACTCCACTTTAAGAAGCAATAAAAAAGTCGTCCCAAACGAAACCTAAATGTTTGAATAGCAATTGCCTATTAAAAAGAGTAAGCCTGTGAGGCTTCTCCATCTATTCACTAAGAGGAAGAAACTTGGGCTTATGCTAGTAAGTCGGTTAGTGAAATCCTAATTTTTAATAGTTTTGATTTACATTCCTTACACATTTGTATATTTACCTTATTTTTTATTGTCATTATAGTGATTATTAGAATTCATGCCCTTGTGCACTTGTGCATAATATATGGATTTGTGCTTAGGATGTTTTTGTTAATATTGTGTATGTAATTGAATGGTTTAACACATAAAGATTAATGGTTAAACATCCACTCATTAGCTTTATCATACAAATTACACCATAGTTATCATGTGTAGTGCCTCACTCATTAGATTGATCTATTATAAGTGAAATCAAATATTCTTTATTATAGTCATTTTTATTTTATTTAGTAATTGAATATTCTTATGTATTAATTAAATCTTATCTCATGTAATCATAATAGTATATATTTGATTTTTAATTTATTAACTTTCATATGTGATTATTTATGAGGGCTTTTGTTTGGAGATTTTTTTTTTTTTTTTTTAAAATTAAGAGTTTCATTGCACACTCAATTCATTGCCTCTTCTTTTAGGCTTTGTTTGACATGATTTTCTTATTGTTTCTTAAAGCAACTTTTTAGTACAAAATTAGAATTTCTATACTATAAGGTTTTTTTAAGAAGCAATAAGAAAGCCGTTCCAAACAAAGCCTTAGTTTATTAACCAATAATTAAAATCAAAGCAAAGTTCTCCTAATTATCTTTTATGCTTAACATTTTTTTTAGTTAAGACATAATGAAGAATTTTTTTATTTAAGTTTTTATAGTAATTTACCACCTTTTTGTTGGTAGAATAGCATTTTATTTACAACAATATCAAGTCTTCATCCCACTACATGGGGTCGGCTACATGATTCCATTTTCTCCATTGTGTCCTATTAAAAGTCAAGAATATCATTTTATTTATAGGGAAAAAAATAAAATTTATGCTTGATTGTCATGAATGAGTCTTTATCTAGTAGAAATGAGATTGAATCAAATAAATTGAATTTTTCATCTATTCCTATTTTTATTATATTTTATTACCTGATTATTTAACCTTTTTTCACCCTTACAACATAATACCAACATTAAACCTTTATCTCACTACGTGGGGTCAGCTATATGAATCATTTTTGTCCATTATGTCATGTTAGGAGTCAAATTCACATTTAAATTTAATAAAAAAAAATATCATTTCTAATATTTTCTAGCTAAGTCTTTTTAGGTCTATCTCAACATTTCTTAACATAAGTCAAATCTAATACATCTACTCTCCTAACCGGGTCAAAGGAAGGTCGGAGTTTTGTGTCCAAATCATTTAAGGCGACTCTTTCCAATCTTATATACCACTAGATCTAATCGACATTTTCATGTATCTACTCATTTCGTATTCTATCTCTAAGAGTTTAGCCACTCATCCACCTGAGCATTTTTCACCCTTAAAATTTGAAAAATATGTTTTGGGCACTCTCATCTCTATGTATGGAGTTTTGAAATAGGTGGTAGAAAGATTATCGAATAAGGAGTTTTGGAAAAAAATATCATTAAAGACAAAATTGAAGAATGCCAATGATTTGCATCCAAAAAGTAAGACAAGAATATCAAAAAGAAAAACAAGATTGTGAGAGGAAAGGAGAACAATGAAGAATTGTGCCTCTTATTGCACAATTTGTAGAAGAAGTAGATAAAGAAGATGAAGAAGGAACAGAAAATTAAAAAAAAAAAGTATATTCCCCATGACATTATTTGAATTTGACTCTAAAAATGCGGTCAAAGAAATTTCATATGAAGAATTATCTAATACATTCAATGAGTTAGCTTTTAAACTCGAGAAACTAATATATATATATATATATATATATATATATATATATATATTTTTTTTCTTAAAAGAATATAATTTAAGCCTTCGAAAATGTTAGTAGATGCTTTAAAGGAGAAAAATAAATATTGCAAACTTAATGTTGAGAAATCACATAGCAAAACTTTATTTAATAAAAAAAAAAAAAAAAAAAAAAAAAAAAGCTTAGCTAGATAGAATAAGATATATAAATAAGTTTAGCCAAGCTCATGCCATGAGTGGCAAAGTTGTAGTTCTTTTGAAGTTTTAAATATTTTTGAAACATAATGAATATATAATACAAAATATCATTTTGTATGTGAAAATATGATGGATTTAATGGGACTAAAATTATAAGCTTCTTTTATGTTTATAAAATAATTATTTCAATGATTACATAATAAATTTTATTAAAGCATGATTATCAAAACATAAGATATATTTTAAGTAAGATAAATTATCACATAACATATCCTTAAATAGTTCATTAATGGTATTTTACAAATGTAATCATAAGTAATTAAACAAAGCATATAGGATCAAATCAAATTACATTAGCTTAATAACACTAATTTGTGTATCATGTATCATGACTTCAAGTCATGATTCATAACTTAGGTCGAGCTTTAAAATGCATAGGCATGTTTAGTTATGGCCAAGATTTAGGCATGATTGTAAGATCATTCTTTAGTAAATTAAGACAATTCTTGGGGTAGTTTCTCTTCACGAACTTTTTCTCCATAATGGCTCTTCTTTAAGTGAAATTATTCTGTGCAGATACAGACATCGTCTGGAGGCGAATCAAAACACGCCACATCACTTTTTTGTTATGTACCGAGTGATATGATGCGTTCTGATTCGCCTCCAGACGGTCCGGTGTCCGCACATAATAATTTCTCCTTTAAAAGAAATTTCCATCTCATTAGCCCTATATTCAAGAAAGTATAGTAGAGATAATCCAATGCATGCGTCTTCTTCATCATAAATTGAGCATAATAGATCAAAAGGACCATAGGTGGCTTAAACTTTAGGCACCCTAGGGTCTATTAGGGGGTGCTAGGAACAAGTTGAGGATTAAGCTTTTAAAGATATATAAAGAAAGTTGTAGATCAACTAAGAATTCTTAAGGAAGCCTTTTCTTTTGGTTATATGGTAACAAAGAATATACAGATTGTTTCCATATGCAAAAAAGACCTATGATGGATTGCTACCAATGCTTAAGAGCTAGTAAAAACCTACCAAAAGATGTGATCTTTGCCCATGCAAATGTAACTAATGACATTCTATCTATCAAAAATATAGAATTTCTTTCTCCTTTTGTTCTTCTGATTTTTTCACCATATTTTGTTTAGAATTCTACAGCCAATTGCAAAGACAAAAGCAACAACTACAACCAAAATATATCTTAGATGAGCGTATTATTTCCAATTACACACCTGGAAATCAACACTTCTAGCTGAAGTGGGCAAAGCAGTCGCAAAATACTGAAGCTCGGTAAGCACTCCAAAGCCAAAATCCATCAAGGTTAGTTTTCCAAAGTTCAGGAGAGCTGGCATCTGGGTCTGTTGGAAGAAACAACACAACTATGTGCAAGAAATACTGACAGTTTAGAAACAATCGAAACAACAAAATAAGATTATTACTGCCAACCTCCGCATATCTTACAATTCTTAAGTTTGTATTTATAGATAAATAAAGATTATAAGAGACAGAAGTGCATGGCTTCATGATTTGGGAGCGACTTTCTTATATAACTTTCCTATTTGAAATTCTTTGTTTCTTTGTCTTAGGTTTCGTTTGGGACAACTTTCATACTACTTTCTAAAATGACTTTTTAGTGCAAAAACTTCAACTTCAAGAAATTTTGTACTAAAAAGTTGTTTTAGAAAGCAATAAAAAAGCCGTCCCAAACGAAGCCTTAGTCTCTTGCTTACCAGTTTATTGCTTTGTGTGGAAGAACTCCAATATGCCACACATCAGAATATCCTCATGATTTATGCATATAGATTTGTTGTAAGCGAAAACAATTTCATCTCAAGCAAATTTGTTATGCCCAAGATTGAAAAAACTTATAGCAAGCCTTCCAATTGGTGTTTGCATATATTTAATTCATCATCTTGATTGCTTTGACTGTTAAAAAAAAGAATGATTATAGATGAGTTTTAGCTGTGAAGTCAAGAAGATGGACAATCATTTTGTTCTGACAACCATCCATAACATAACTTGTAGCAGAAATTTAATTTTATGAGAACTTTTCGCCATTATAACATGAAAGTTCTTTGTATGGTCTCTTTGAATTTTATCCCAAACCCATGATGTCTTTGCGTCAGAATAGCTTGTTTTTCCCCCAATTTTTCTCAAGGGTGTAGAGGGAACATGCCTTAAAGAATAAAACTCACTTCAGAGGGAACTCGAAGACATTGAAATCTCAAGAGGCACCCCTGGCTGAGGTTCAAGTACATGTGCATCCGGAAGCTCCTGCTTCAACAATTCCTGGAAAAAAATTAGGAATTCATAGTTCAAGCAAAAAGACAATGGAAAATGATAAATGAAGCAAAGGCATCATGAAATCATAGACAATGTAATGCATTCATCATAAATCAGCATCAGTATGCCTCTATTATATGGAGAGAATGAACTTAGCAAGATGTTGACCTACACACCAAGTGCGCACGTAAAGGGGTGAAATCGACGACAAAAATGATAGTCGGCGACCCAAACGACGTTCAATCGTCGAACGAATTATGTCGTTGATATCAGAACATCGAATTCCCAAGTGAAAGCCCCACGCAGTTGAATTGGTCGAGATCGATCAAAGTCGGCGACTAACACCTGAAAACGACGCGCGATGTCGCCCAAATGACGTCCGATCGCAAAACGGACTTTGTCGTTGGATTTGGAACGCCCGGGTCATCTAAAAATGACTATATTCCGCTCAACAAAATCGCACGACAAAATTGACATTGTTTTCAAGGCGGCAGTGCACGAATTTCGAGATAAATGCACAAAAGCTAAGGCGAAAATATCTATTTTGATCTCTATTATTTTAATTATTATTATTATTATTATAAATCAGGTAGGACGGAGCTTGGTGTGTGCTTGCGGCGAAGTGGGTAGGCCTTGTACACTCTTGTAGTGTGGCAGGGACAACTTCAAGTACCCGAGTATAAGCTACAGTGCCTGTGGAGAAAGAAACTGTGTATATTCAAACAAGTACCTCAAAGATCCATATGTGCTTTTGTAGCACGGTGGGATTGAAGATCACAACCGCAGTATCGCACAACAACTATCACACACGCTCTTATAGCGTGGTGGGAAGGCCCAGCTCCCCAATTTTTTTCCAAACGGGGGAGATGCCAAATGATGCTGAAATTTCAAAAGACCGAGGACCTTAATTTAAACAAAAGCACATGGGACTTGTATGAAGAGCAAGATATCAACTTTGAACAATAGGGCAACAAAGATTTGATCTAAACATCATGGAACAGAACCCTAAATCCTTAAATGCATAATTGAATTAAAAATGCAAGTGCTAATTAATAATTCAAGCCATTCATTCAAGCATAAATGAATAACAGGGAACTCGCGATGGCTGAAATTTCAAATACCGTTTGTGCACTAACAGAGATCACGTGACCAATGTACAATGTTTATATAAATAGTACCCTGCAAGAAGGGATAAACATGCATCAAACAATCAATTGCCAGCCAGTATGCATAAAAAGGATTTAGTAGGGAATGCAGCAATGTTTGGCAATTAATTCTGACATGCAGTGAATATTATACCATCCCTCTGATCAATGTAAAATAACCTATAATAAATGTAATAATGCCTCACAGTCAACATCAATAACTCATATGAACTAATACTACTACAAACAAGCACACTAAGCCACCTGTGAATGGTGGCGGTGGACATCGGAGGTGGACATGATACAAGTACATGTAGAATGCAACAAACACTAGAGTGTCCATGCAGTCAACAACAATAATACCCTATAAGTACATTTAACCATGCAAGCAACAATGGGTGACATGCGGTGAATTATCAATTAAGGTGCGCTTGCAAAGTACAAGGTAAATACAACTTATATGCAAATTAGTATCGTTTGAATGCAAATGCCTACAAACCGCCATAAAAGACAGATGCGACAGCCATGATAAGACGAAAAGCATTCACTTCATACCAGAGCTGAAAGTTTAGTTGATTAAGTACAGCTAAGTCCTCCAATTGATAATTCCAACATGCTGATATTGACAGTTAGGTATAAAGGCAACTTGATGTATGGAGGAAACTCGTTGAAACGTCATTAAAGGAAGACCCCAACTGTGATGTGAAGCATGCAGAATTGAATGATTCTGTAGAGTCAAAGAATGATCAGTTGAAGATGTGTTTAATCTTATCATCTCTATAGAAATACCGAAGACTTTCAGCAACCGCAAGTATCTATGAACTGTTATAAGAAACCCGCTGATATGCTACCAGAAGAAGGCCCCAATTATGAAATTAATCATACAAAGTTGAATGATTCTATGAATGATTTCATAGAGTCAAAGAATGAGCAGTTGGAGAAAAACATGTCTCATTCTAACACCTCCTCAGAAATACTGAGGTTTCTAAAGAAATGTCGTACTATTCGAACGAATATATGGAGATCAAACCTCACAAACTAATGTCCTACATGTGCACCATTTAAAGTTGCAGCTACAGATTGAAGAAAGCTGCTCTTAATTGCCATGTCAAGGACAATAAGAAAAGCCTCCACATTCCGTATGCATATCAGATGCTAGAATGTCGTTGGGATACTAAAAACTATTCTTTGTTTTGTCCTGTTCATGCTTTGAGGAGAATATCTTGTGGCAAATTAAAGACGAGAAGAGCCAACAACGCATCAGCCGAGCCTTTAGTCCTATCAGATTATGATACATCATCTACCACAAAATGACTTCATACAAGTTGAATATCGTCATCTAGCCTGAGCAAGGATTGAATGATTTATGGATTTGATCTCTCAAAGGACGAGAAAATGGAGCTTGCATCAAAACAATAAAGTATCTCATGGCTATTATGAATGCAATGTTATGATCCACCTGTAAGCAAAAGCAGAGAATTAGTAGTAAAAATCATGGGCCACTATAGCGCAATGAAATGCCACTAAAGCCGCAATATTCATGCAAGCGGGCAGAATTCATTTGAAGATTTCTAAATGAAATTCGACGCATTTATTAAAAGTGGTTATTTGCATAGTCGATAATCAGAAAAACCCCTTTGCACTGCATGCAAATATTTTAAAATGACTCTCATACATACATTGCAACATGCATGATAATTCATTTAAACATGTTATACAGCATCAGGAGATGCATTTAGTTGTAACAAGTGCATTGCATTTACATGTTAATATGTTGTATATGCACGTATCATAACTTGCAGAATACATCATGTGAGCATGTCATCAGATATTGTAAATATATTTCAAACCTCTGGCATGCATTTGCAGGATGCTGATAATTTCATTCTAGCATGTTGTTTGACATTACTATTGTACCCCAGAATAATCTCCGGCATGTATTTGTACAACACTGAGAATTTCATTCTAGCATGTCATCTGACATTGCTGTTGCATTTCAAAATAACCTTTTGCTTGCATCTGTAGGATGCTGAGGATTTCATTCAAATGTGTCATCCGACATTACAATTGCATTTTAAAATGACATCCTACATGTATCGCTAGGAAGCAAGGGGTTTCATTCAAGGCATGTCATTTGACACTGTATTCATATCTCAAAATAACCTCTTCACATACATTTGCAGGATGCCGAGGATTTCATTCTAGCAAATCGCCTCGACATTACTATTAAATTCCAAAATAGTCTCCGATATATATCTGTAAGATGCTGAGGATTTCATTCGAGCATGTTGCCTCGACATTGCTATTGCCTTCCAAAATAGTCTCTAGCATATATTTGTAGGATGACGAGGATTTCATTCTACCATGTCATTCCAACATTGCTATTGCATCCAAAAAATGACCTCTAATATGTATTTGTAGGATGTCCTGGATTTCATTCAAGCATGTTGCTTGACATTGCAATTACATTTTAAATGACCTCCTGAGTGCTGAGGATTTCTTTCAAGTATGTGTAAAATGCATCATACATGCATACATACAGTTGTTATGCAAATACATCATGTCGTATGCATTGAACAGGCATATACCCGTATGGGTCTCGGCGAGCGTGTTGTTAGTACACACGTGACGTCTGAGGACGCTGCAGAATTTGAGTTTGAATTCGATCCTCTGTAGGCAAGTGTACAGAGTCGATAAGGTTCAAACCCATAAAATAAAATGAGCCATAAACACCCCGATGATGGTCATGCTGATAGAAAATCTCAACCAGAGGGAAACATAAACATTTAAAATTTCTCCCAAAAGCTCATAAATATTTAAAATTTTAAAAATACCAGAATCTAAGATATTTAAAATTAAAACTAATCATCAAACACTTAAAACACAAATACTCATCCATCATCCGCAATAGTTTGTTGAGGTGGACAAATATGAAAACTACCTCAACTCACAAAAAGTTAATGTCAAGTCGAGAATATCACTAGGATTCATTCTCAATTTGTCTCTTGCCAGTAAGGACGTGGTGCGTGTCCTCTAACCGGTAGTTTCGTCGCCAAATGACACTACATTAATAATTACGCCGCTAAAAGGCACCATATATAAACGATTATGACCGGGATCTGCTGAGCAAGTGGTTGTCGCCAAATGGCACCATTATGTTATGGTAATGGTCAGAGCATGAATGTTCCCCAACAGCTCCAAATCATTGGGTAACAAATTAATAGGATATGATCGATAGGGCACAAAGCACTCTGTTAGCTAAGATGGATTCAAATTATCTCCTTAGACAAATATTCATCACAGGTCTGCAAGGTACTCTTGGCCGAAGAAATCCATGGTTGTGGACAATGATCCTTCTATCAGGTTGGGCTGACTACCTCCTCTAACTAAGAAAACCAGAGACCATGATGACCCGAGATGATGGAATCATGGGATCTTAATCGGGCTCATCATCACTCCCCCCACCAACCACTTTTAAGTGCAAGATTGTGAAATTTTTAATTTTAAATATTAAATTCTAACATATCTAAACCCATGCTACTACTATACGTCAAATACTCTGTATATGTTTGATGACTAGTGTTAATAAAAAATTCCTCTCGTTATCGGAAGGCGTAATTAACTATAGGGGCTTGCGCCTATAGGAAACCAGAACTCAGATGATAAAGTCCTCGCAAAATGAGGGCAAAATCTCTAGGTAATTACTTATCTAAAAACCCAATCCGCCTTCTGAAAATTTGCCTCATAACTTAAATGTTAAAACTCTCCTCGACTACCCAAAAAAGCAAAGAAAGAGAAAGGGGTCCGCAGAGAAGCCGAGGCATGAATTTTTGGAGCACATACAAGATTTGCTAAAATTGTGAGCTACTCTATTAAATTTATTGCCAACTTTCTGGCTGCTTCATCATTATGCATGTTTATGATGTTTCCATTATAGATGAAAAATAAAATTCTACTATGCAACTTAATTTTTAATTGATATTAGCCTTCCAAAAATACCCAGGAATAGTCCATTGATAGAATTGATTAAGGAAGAAGATGTCACCTCAAGCACACAGCATGATGTTTAAAATGTGTCCAACAATCAATATTATAATAAATAGTGCAAATCCAAACCTTAAAAGATTCCACCGTCCCCTCGGACCGAATGATACTTGAGAGAAACCCTTTACCATTAAGATCACCATTCTTCATTGGAACAATGTACCTAGAAACACGAAAGTAATCAAGCCATATATGTTTAGATATGCAGATTCATAACCAATAAATCAACAGTGTATACTTTGCTTGCAGTAACTTTGCAAGATGAACTGCATCTTCTTGTCCAGAAACCAAGGTGAATGAAGGAAGTAGCTGTTTAATGACTGGCGTGATGAGTATGTCCACCTTATATTCTTTTAGAAAAGACTTGTTGTATACACAGTGCGGTTCATAGTAGAGTTTCAGATTACTTCTTCTTGATGTGATAATGTACCTGCCAGTGAATTGTCTGATCAGCTACCTCTTAACGAGGGCACATGAAAATGTGCCTGGAGTGGAATCATTAGAACCATTAAAATGACTAACAAATTAATCCATCAGAGAAAAAGGGCATTGCTAGCATATTGTCAAAGTTTCAATTAAATAACCTGCAGCTCAAACAAATGCCACTATCAATTTACCCATTTTCTGGCCTCTGCCAAGGAGGACCTAATATAGGACCTGCAGTAGCAAGGATATTGAGCTTTCCTCCATTTCTGCCTTCAAATTCAGAAGTTTGGCCAGGTTCTAGATAAGTTACCTGTAAAGCATTTAAAGTTTTCAAGTATCACGTTGGAAACTAATTTAGGCTTCGTTTGGGATGGCTTTCTTTCTGCTTCTTAAAGCAGCTTTTTAGTAAAAAATTAAAATTTTTGTACTCGAAAGCTGCTTTAAGAAGTAGAAAGAAAGTCGTCCCAAACGAAGCCTTAATCACTTGCTAAGTTTATATCAAGTTGGAAACTAATTTAATCACTTGGTAAATTTAAGAATAGAACTGATGCATTCAATTGCCATCTTTTCTGCACTGAGTTTCTGTGACTCCAAAATTATGAGAGGAACATTATTAAACAATACCAAAAAAACATGTAGAAATAGTTACCCAAAAGCAGAAGTGGATTCAATTCAAATTTGTTGCGTACGTTTGTGCACATCCATTTCTAATACATACTAATAAACTAAAGAATATGAAAGACAACTTTAATGATAATGCCCCATGTCTGAAGCAAATGAATTTAAGGAATTCCGTTACATAGTTCTGATACAGTACAAGACAAGTTAATGGTTTTAATTTTCTTTGAATAACTCTGAAAGCCTTGTAAAAAAATCATCAACTTCAGCTATTCCATTGTTTCCGCTCAAGTTAGAACATCTAGCTCAGTTAAATAAATTATGGTACAAAGAATAGAAAAAGTGAATAATAAATGTTACCAGGAGAAGCATTTTCTTAAAATAAAAAATAAAAAATTGTGCCTTAGCTCATCAGTTGTTGTGAAATCTTTGAAGGAAGATAGATTTTGAATTCACCTTCTTCTCCTACACCTCTTCCTTTCTCGGTCAGCCACAAGAACAGCCGCCCAGTTTCCTCCTTCCCTAGAACAACCTCCTCCTTGACTATCTTCTCTGCTTAGACTGCTGGCCACCTCTTGGCTGCTCCATCGACAGAGAGAGAGAAGAGGGAAGAGAATAGAGAGAGAGAGGGAGAGAGCTCACAAATCTGTATTGACTTGTTCTTTAGGATACAACCCTTTCTTTAGCCTATCTACCTACGAAATATATATATACATAAGCATCTTGACACTGATATGGTGTCTTGCAGAGCAACTGTAACCTAAATCAGAGCTTGGTCAAGCAAGATCAATCCTAAAGAACAAATCAATATAGATTTGTGAGCTCTTTCCCTCTCTCCCTCTAATCTCTCCCCTGTTCTCTCTCTCGGTGGAGCAACCAAGAGGTGGCCGGCAGTCCACGAAGAGAAGACAGCCAAGGAGGAGGCTGTTCTAGAGGAATGAGGACTCTTGGCACTGTTCTTGTGGTTGATGGAGAAAGGAGAAAGATGTAGGAGAAGAAGGTGAATTCAAGATCTATCTTCCTTCAAAGATTTCACAACATCAGTCATAGCAGAAACTCTCAACTAAATATCAAATATCAACCTCAAACTTAAATGCACTGAAGCTCGTTAAATAATAAAGCCCCTAATGCATAGATAGCTTCTTAATATCTATCAAAGAATAATTTTTAAGCATTTCTGATTGAGGCATCAAATTATTCTGAAGAGATGCTAAAATATAGAAATCTCAAAGCCTTAATGCCCGTTAAATAATAATGCATTGCTTGAAGTATGACAGTCATCTGATCATAACTAAAAATTAATGTACCCTCACATTAAAAATTATAATTATATATTTTTTTAATTCTTAAAAATTTACAATCCATTAAATTATTTCAATGAACATATCCAATATATAAATAATAGTAATATACTTCAATTTTTAAACATAATGGAACCACAAGGGAAGCTGCGACATTACCAATACCGCAATTCATTAGAAGAATCAAAGCTAATACCGACAAAACTTTTTAAACATTGATACAAATCAACAAAAAACAAGTTATCAACTATTCAATTTCAACACAAACATCACAAAACGAAAAAAACTTGATCCTTTTTTTCTCATTTATGTATTATTTTTGTTACCATTGTTACAGGAGGTTCAATGATACATGTTAAAAGGCAAGAACATATAGGCATGAAAAAGGTAATACTTGTTGTTGAATGTTCATATATGAATTCCAGCAAATCGACAAGGACCGATTAATCAACTAACTTACATTTCTAAAAAGTGATCTTAAAATAGATTCTGCATTCGGAGTGGAGAATACTGGAAGGTTAGGAAGCTTCTCTGAAAGGGGTTTCAGCGTCTTCACATGGCAGTGGTCATCAAGGCTCTGTGTAATCAGTAGGCAGTCCACCGCAGGGAGATTCTCGAGCTACCTTCAAGGTATTGATACACAATTAAGACTGGTTTCACATCACTCCCCTACAGCAATATCCATATATCCACATGAAACCAAAAACAACAAAATAGGAGAATCAATTACCCGGAAGGTGGTCAAAACCTTCTTGGCGGCATCATACAGCCACGGCACCCCAAAATCCAGGTTTCCCACCAAGATGGGATCTACCAAGACGTTCACTCCGTCCGTATTCCATAACCAGCTGTTTCCCTGAGAATAAGGAATGCGTTCAACTCGTTCGAAGAAATTCACATGGGGCGATTAAGGTAAAAGAGAGCAAGGAAAAATAAGAAGCGAACCTCTAGATAGGTAAGCTCAAAGGCGTCAGCTTTGGTTCCAGGAGTAGAGCTGGAGATAGAGAAAGATGAGGAGACCTTGAGGCTTTGGTTTCTATCAGAGTGGAGTGTGAGTCGGCGGCGACTGAGAGGGAAGAGGAGAGAAGATGGAGGATGACACGAAAAGGAGTCGGGAGAAGCTCTGCTGATGCTGATGCCTGGTAATTGAGCGAAAGAGAGGGCGGCGAACGCCATCGAAAAGAGCGAAAAGACGTAAAAAAAAAAGCGGAAGAGTCGGGTTGTTGAATCGCGGAACACATTCGTCGTTAATAAGATCTGCATGGCTCGAATGAGACTTGGGACGCGTTTCTGATCTGCTGTCCACCCATTTGATTTGAGATTTGGAGTCGCAAGACGGAGAAAATATTTGGTGCGGAGTATAATTCTATGTTCAATTACATTTAGACATATGAATTTGCACTTAAATTTATACATATTAATGACCGATCCGATCGGGAGGTGAAATTTTTAAAATCGCAAGATAAAAATTTTCCAATCACGGCAGACGAAGTGCCGAGTCGGGTAAATTTTTATCGTCGAACAAGGATTGGTTTGTCATCTCGTTGAGTTCATATTCGAAGAAGGATCACTCTTTTCATCATCTTAATGCGCCATCTAGCAGCCAGATTCGCAAGGTCAAATTTAACCCCATTGTGAGCTTGATTAAGGAGGTATTTAATCACTGGATTTGTTGAAGGTATAAAAGATGAAGCTACATACTGTTTGATGTTTCTCTCAAAATTATTTTTAGGGTTTAGGATTTGAGTCATTCGCTTGTCACGTGTTTGCAGTTGTCGCAAGCATCCAACAAACGCCAAATAAAAATGTATTTTGCATTTTCCCTCCCCTGTGAGCAATGTGACGCTAGTTAAAAATGTGAATATGACAGTCGATTTGGCGTATTGTTGGATATTTGCGGCTACGGCAGACCGATGAATGTCGTTCATTTACATATTGTTATGGTGTATTATTCAATTTTTTATATTCGAATTATGGGAAGAGGCATCTTTTTGTATAGCAACTATGTAAAACTGTAACTTTTAGAAGTCTAAAAATTCTCTCAATTGTATAAATATTGTGGCATGCTTAATTATGTATTTTTTCCTCTTTTTAATACTTTTTTGCACTTGTACACTAGTGTGTATACTTGGCGATTTTTTAGAATTTTGGTTTGTTCCTTATACACACACTGTGTATTGCAAGTGAAAGTTTTAGATAC
This sequence comes from Dendrobium nobile, assembly GCA_022539455.1. NCBI lineage: Eukaryota > Viridiplantae > Streptophyta > Magnoliopsida > Asparagales > Orchidaceae > Dendrobium > Dendrobium nobile. Next base: position 63,483,111 of record CM039733.1, on the reverse strand, counting down.
AATGATATTAATGGTTTAAGTGATTTTTTTTTTCATTTTGATGCTTTTTGAACTACTACACAGTGTGTGTATAATTTTTTTTTTTTTAATTTGATCTTTTTCTTATCTAGAAATTGTGTTAATACTAAGGCGTCCCTTGGAAGCGACGCGTTGTATGGCCTGAATACAATGACAAGTGTGCACGGGCAGCTGCACCGGCGCCCGGGTGCAGTGTTAAATAGGCAAGGGTTCCCACATCAAGGACGAATGTGGGCAAAGAAGCTACTCCATGAAACTAAAACACATGAAACTAAAATTAGGATAGAAACTTAGAATAGAGGTTCCCTTACAGAAAAATTAATGAAATTAATAGATATTATGATTCATAGGAAGTTAAATATTTTGTGTATTGAGGAAACTAAATGGGTTGGAGAGAAGGCTAAGGAAATTAATAGTTTAGGATTTAAACTTTGATATTCGGGTAGGAGTCGTACTAGAAATGGTGTAGGTGTTATTATAGATAAGAGTTTAAAGGATAATATTATAAAAATTAATAGGATTTGAGATAGAATTATAGCTTTAAAGATTGTTGTTGATACTAAGATTGTTAATATTATAAGTGCTTATGCTCCTCAAGTCGGTTTGGATATGAGTTCTAAATTAAATTTTTGGAATGACTTAGAAGAATTAATACAAAAGATACCTCTTAAAAAAAATTTATTGGAGGAGATTTAAATGGACATGTTGGTAGAGAGAAAGATGATTTTAAAAGCATTCATATTGGCCATGGATTTGAAACGACAAATGAAGGTGGCAATATCATATTAGATTTTTGTTTAACTTATGATTTTTTAATTGCTAATACCTTATTTAAGAAAAAGAATGACAATCTCATCACTTATAAAAATAGATATAGTACAACTCAGATTGATAATTTTCTTATAAGAAAATTAGATCATTTAGATTACAAAGATTGTAAAGTTATTTCAAGTAAAAATTTATGTACCCAAAATCGATTGTTAGTTTTTGACTTTAAAATAAAGGGGAATAAAATAAAAAATGAATATAAATGATATTTTAGGATTAGATGGGGGAATTTAAAGAATATTAACAAAAATATTTTTGAGAGTAAGATTTTAAATTTTAAGATTTTATCTGTGTATGAGGATGCTAATATTTTGTGGGAAAAAGTGGCTAGCGATATTAAGAATATTGCAAAAGATGTGCTTGGAGTATCAAAGGGAAAAACTCCTAATAGCAAAAATAGTTTGTGGTGGAATCCTAATATGTAAGAAAAGATTAAAAGTAAGAAGATTTGTTATAAAAATTAGTTTAATTTTAAAAACTCTGATAATTGTGAAAGATATAAAATGACTTGTAAGGATTCTAAGAAAGCAATATATGATGTAAAGACCTTAGCTTTTAGTGATTTATATAATAGATTAGATACTAATGAGGGAGAAAAATATATGTATAAGTTAGCCAAATAAAGAGATAGGAGCAGTAAGGATTTAGTTCAAGTGAAGTGCATTAAGGATGAAGCTTAAAAAATATTTTTCTTAAAAGATGATATTCAATAAAAGTGGATGATATATTTTGTTAAACTTTTTAATGAATATTGTGAAAATAAGATTGATAGTAGTGAGCTTAGCATCCTAGATGAAAATAAAGATTTCTGTTTTTATCGGCGTATTAGTAAAACTGAAGTTAGAGAAACTTTAAAGAAAATGAAGGGTGGAAAAGCTGTTGGACCTGATGATATTCCAATAGAGGTGTGGAAATGCTTAGGAGATGAAGGAATTTCTTGGCTTACTAAAATTTTTAATACTATTTTGAAGACTAAAAAGATGTCAGATGAGTGGAGAATGAGTGTATTAATTCTTATTTTTAAGAATAAAGGTGATGCACAATATTGTGTGAATTATAGAGGAATTAAGTAAATGTGTCATACTTTAAAACTATGGGAGCGAGTTATGGAGCATAGATTGCGGTGTGATACTAATGTTTCTCAAAATCAATTTGGATTCATGCCGGGTAGGTCGACTATGGAAGTCATACATTTATTAAGAGGTTTGATGGAGAAATATGGAGAAAATATATAACGACCCAAGATCCGTGTAGCGAAAGGATTCATCTGATCGTTCTATTGCCTCTTTTTCTTTTTAAATTCTATCAATCCCTTATCTGTTGTTCATATCAGTCCATGCATACATATATCCAGAGCCAGAGATATTTACATTACGGAAAAGAAACAGCAGCGGATACTATAATTCACATATAGTACAACAGAGTACAGACAAAAAGCGTCCAAAAGGTCATATACAATAGCCGCACCGGCTACAAAAGAAAGCCTACCCAGGCTACAAAACAAAGAGCTACAGAACTCGGCAGAAAGATCTTCAAGCTGGAGGCCCTGCACCTGAAATTATTAACCACATATAATGAGCTTACTAGCCCAGCAGGTCACCAAAGCCTACAACTGAAATCAAAGCACGGCACTGAAAAGAATATGCTGATCAATCAAATCAAATCAAGACTATGATCGATGAATCTATGCAGGTACGGAAATCAAATCGAATCAGATACGCCAATAGTCAATAATCAATACAGCGATAAAAGCATCGATAAATCAATACTCCAGCAATCAAATCAATAAGTGCTTTCAGTCAATGTCTATCCATCGTAGCCGTGTCTATCAATCAATACTATCATTTCAATCAATCGTGTCGTCTAACCGTGTCGTCTAGTCAATTCGTTGTATCTATATCATCTATCAAATCAGTCAATACTCTTGCCAATCGGTCAATCCAATTATTCTATATGATTTACTCGATGTCAATATGCAATATTCAATAACACTACGGCAAATTCAATCATGACGACGTACGATGCTACAGTAGGAAAATCATCTCAAAGTCAATAGAGCACTTTCCAGTCAATTATATCAATTAGTTGGGAATCCATAGAACGATCAAATCAACATATCGACAAAACAATCGGAATCAAATCCATAGAATGAAATCGTCAGGTCAATTGAAATCAATACAATCAATTCAATAAAGTCGATCCAGTCGATCAATCCAGTCAATCAATCAATCATCGGCACGATAAATCAATGTATCAATGCATCAATAGCATATCAGGATCTGTCGTATCAATAGTATCCATATGTCCATATCATATCCATATCGATGTCGATGTCGATATCTATCAATCGATACAATCTATATCAATGTCGGTGCCGGTGTCTATAAATCAATACAATCCATATCCATAATCCATAGTCCATAATCGATAATCCATAAATCAAGTCGATACAATCGATAGCGAGGAATCAATACAATACAATAAATCCGTCGATGAAATCCATACAATATCAATGCTCAGTAATCCATCCATATCAATATCGATAAATCAATCGGAAATCAATAAATCAATGCAATCAGAGAGTCCATACGATGCAAGATCATACAATGTCATACAATGGTCTTACTCGACAAGCACAAACACTAGTCATGATCAATAGTGCTGTTGTAGAAATCCATAGTGCTGTTGTAGTCCGTTTAATACACGTTGGTCTATCAATAAGAGTCGTCACTCTTTTTGCCCGTCGGCCGCCCGTCGGCATATAAAACTCCTTATAACTCCCATCTATAGTGCTGTTGTAGAAATCCATAATCGATGTTTAAAGGAAAGCCCGTCGGCCCACCATCCTGTACAGGTCAAGTCTATCTTCACCAACGTTCAACTAGGTTCCCACTTGTCTTTCAGTGACACAATCAATTCAATGAATAACCGATGCAATAAGCGATATTGAAGAAATCTAGAACAATCATATCAATAGTCATACACGTATCAATTTAATCTATCAATCTCAGACAAATCAGAAATCATACGAAAATCGGGCAGAGTAACGGCAGTCTACAGAATTTACACAGAAATCTCCAGAAATTACAATCCACCAAATTAATACAGAACGTGCACAGCAACATTATAAGACTATTCTTCTACTGCTCAAACCAATTCGGACATCATAATAATTTGCAGTCAAAATAAAACCCCGCAGAATCAAAACGGACCGGACGAAATCTTCCAGAAAATACTTAAAATGTGCAGAATAATCATCTCTACAACATACCAAAAGTTATGCGGTGAAATCTTCGCCAGTACCAAACCAGGTACGAAAATCACTTACAAAAACATAAATCTGAGCACCAATTCGCAAAACCTCAAAATCTTCGAAAACAGAAGTAGGGTTCGGAATCCTTACAGCGAGACAAACAAATTATCCAACAGCAACGAACGACGAAAATCGCTCCGCGGGCCCCGAAATCGGACTTCTTTCCTTTGCCTTTTTCCTCTGTCTCTCTCAGGAAAAGATATTTTTATTTTTTTATAAAATTTCTCTCTCCTCAAATCGAGCTGATTTCCTTATAACATAAAGCTGATCGGCCCGGCCGATCCACCTAATCGTCCTGGACGATCAGAACAAAACCAATCGGCCCTGGACGATTTCTCAGGACGATGCGCTCGGGATTCTTGTCGTATCTGATCGTCCCCGGCCGATCCAAAATCGGCCTGGACGATCCAGTCCAGAAATCACTCCAGAGAACATTCCAGAAATCAGCCATTTCCAATGCATTGATCGGCCTGGACGATCCTCCCATCGTCCCGGCCGATCCTAGGAGAAAATCACTTTTCCAGCAGCTACAGCAAAGGAACGAGGTCTCACAAAATAAGGGGGATCTACATATGATATTTATTGATTTAGAAACAGCATATTCTAAAGTTACAAGAGAATTGCTATGGAGAGTTCTTGAAAAGAAAGGAGTTAATAACTCTTATATTCAAATCATTAAAGATATGTATGCATGAGCTATTACTTGTGTTCAAACACAAGGTGGTTTGACCAAGTATTTCCCTATTTCGGTTGGGTTACATCAAGGATCAACCTTAAGTCCATATCTTTTTGCTTTAGTCATGGATGTTCTCACTAGACATTTTCAAGGGGATGTACCTTGGTGTATGCTTTTTGTTGATGGTATTCTTCTTGTTGATAAGACTAGAGAGTGAGTTGAAGGTAAACTTGAATTATGGAGGTCAACATTAGAGTCAAAAGGTTTTCGCTTGAGTAGATCTAAAATAGAATATTTGAAGTGTAATTTTAGTAGTAATAGACCTAGTGAGGGGATTGTGACTTTGGGCGATCAACTCATTAATATGAGTACACGTTTTAGATATCTTGGATCTATTGTTCAGAGTGATGGTGAAATAGATGGGGATATTATCAGAAGAATTCAAGTTGGATGGTTGAAGTGGAGGAATGCATCGAGCTTGTTGTGTGATAGAAAAGTACCCCTCAAACTTAAGGTAAAATTCTATAAGATGGTGATGAGGCCTGTAATGCTTTATGGTGTCAAATGTTGGCCATTAAAAGAGAAGCATAATACTAAGTTAAGTGTGACAGAGATGAGGATGCTTAGGTGGATGAGTGGCTTTACCCTTAGAGATAGGATACGAAATGAGCATATACATGAAAAGGGTTGAGTAGCTCCATTAGAAGATAAGATTAGAGAGAGACGCCTTATATGGTTTGGTCACATAAAACGGCGACTTTCCGATGACCCAGTTAGGAAAGTAGAGGTATTAGATTTGACTTATGTTAAGAAAGGTAGAGGTAGACCTAAAAAGTCTTGGTTAGAAAATATTAGGAATGACCTTTATTTATTAGATTTAAATGAGAATTTGAACTTTAATAGGACACAATGAAAAAAAAAAAGATTCATGTAATCGACCCCACATAGTGGGATAAAGGCTTAATGTTATTGTTGTTTCTTTTTCTTATATGAACACTGTATATATCATGTGAAAAGGTTAGATGCAACCATATCAATGGTTTATATTTTTCTTTTATTTTGTTGCTTTTTGAACTAATACACAATGTGTGTATGAGAGATTTTTTTTTTTTTTTTTGAATTGTGTTTTTTTTTTTCTCTTATACACATACTGTGTATTACATGTGAATAGCTTAAATGCAGCTATATCAATGATTTATGTATTATTTTTTGTTCTTTTTGTTATTTTTTGTATTAATATATATTGTGTATATAAGAGAAATTTTTTTGAATTATGAATTTTTTCTTATACACACATTTTTTATCATTGTGTATTGCATGTGAAGCTTAGATAAAATGATATCAATAGTTTATGTGTTATTTTTTATTAATTTTGTTGCTTTCTGAACTAACACACAATGTGTGTATAAGGGAATTTTTTTTTTAATTGTGTTTTTTTTTTCTTATACACACACTATGTATTACATGTGAAAAGCTTAAATACAACAATATCAATGACTTATGTATTATTTTTTGTTCATTTTGTTGCTTTTTTTAGTTTTTTAACTAATATACAGTGTGTATAAAATAATTTTTTTAATTATGATTTTTTTATATACACATTGTGTATTGCATGTGAAAAGCATAGATACAATTGTTGACCTTGATTTTGCCAATTCACTGGGCCCAATGGATTAAGTTGACTAGGTCAACCTTTAACCTGGTCAACCCAAACCTTAATGGGTCAATTTTGACCCATTAGGCCCATTAAAGGCCCAATCCAAATTCAAATCATTCCAAACCTCTTCAAGGCTCAATGACTCGTCTCCCTTGACCCCCTTGACTGGTTTGACCAAGTCAAACGTGGACTTGGTCAACCATGACTTTAAATAGGTCATGAACACCTATTTAGGAGGAATTAAGGCCTAATTAATGCATTTAAGAGCCTCTAATTGATTTGAAATTCAACCCACGGCCAAAACCTGATAATTTCCCTCCCAATTGATTAGAGAATGGATCTTGGCCGTTGGTCTTAACCCCAAGACTTTAAATACCCAAATTTAGGTCATTAGAGGGGATCCTTTTCCAAATTCTCTAGGAGCAAGCCCCCAAACTCTCTGAGATTTCGTGTGAGCCCTCTTGGAGAGTCTCTCCACCTTCCCCAACCAAGATCCGATGAACTCGAGTCGCCGGCGGCGAGAACTCAGGCGAAACCGAAGCCAAGAAGCTTTCGGGACTCCTACCGCTCGATCCAAGGAGATTCGGAGCTCAAGGTCAAGAGAAGAAATATTTTTGCATCTTCCACAAGTCCAAAGAGCCCAAAAACGTGAAAATCCGACGGTTAGATCTCTCAGAAACCCTTAGAATAGGTCACATAGTTTCGGGTTAAATAGCTTTTTGAAAAGCTGATTATTTTCCAAACGGACACTTCCCCATAATTTCTGTATATTACTAGAGTCTATGTTTAAAATTTTATCAAATTCCATCGAGTATTTTGAGAGAACGAGACGTTTTTCTATTCTAGGGTTTCGGTTCTGCCTTCTGAACCGCATGAAATCGCAGCCGTTGATCTAAAAATCAACGGTTGTGATATCACTATTCTGTGTTTGGGCCGAACAGCGGATCCCGATCTTTGCCTACGTGGATAAGTGGTAATGATTGCGGCAATGATTGCGGGACCAATCCGGTTCCGCCACTTGTATCGCCAAGGTTAAGCTATTTTAACTTCAAAAATTCATAAAAAATCCAATTCTTGTCCGTTTTTCGCACACAATATATCGAACCGCTCGGTTTTTCATCATCTTTAATTTAAAATTATTTTCATTTAAAAATATTAAGTATTTTTTTATTATTCTTAAAACAGTGAAAGTGTGTAATTTATTTTAATTATTATTTAATGTTGGTAGTACTATTTTTAATAAATATTATTTTAAACATTATTATATGCAATTATAACATTAGTTTACTATTTTAAGTCTTAATTTACCTATTTATCATTATTCATTTTTATTATAATTTTAATTATTATTATTATTATCCTTATTAAAGTTAGTATTATTATGGTTATTTAAAAATTAAGGGTATTTTTAGTATTTATTATTGTTATTATTATTATTTTGGTTAAATCACTGTTTTAGGGTTATTCTAATTATTCATTTATATTTATTAGTATTATTGTTATTTTTAGTATTAATAATTAATTTAATCTTTTTTTCTTTCTTTTTGCTATTATTACTTTATCATATTTATCATTATATGATAATTAGTCTTATTTTAATCAAAATTATTTGTAATAATTATTTCAAATCATTTAGTTATTGCTTTAATTTTCGCTATTATTACTATTATTATTATTACTATTACCATTATTATTAAAATTGCCTTTTAAATAGCGTTGATCTCCCAAACATAATAAATTTCCCGTTTTAAGTCCGTTTTCGACGCACAATACCTTGTTTTGATCGTGTTTGAATTCTGCATTATTTGTAATCATTCTTGTTTCAAAATATCAGTCATACCTGCAGTTATTTTGAAAACAACAAAAGAGCACTATTTTAAAAATATCCTATTATCGTATTTAAACTTAAAATATGCACAACTTTCTCGTTTTAAATTCGTTTTTGATGCACAGCACCTTATTTTGTTCGTATTTGAATTCTGCACGATTTGAGACCATTCTTGTTTAAAAATGATAGGTATATCTGTATTTATTTTGAAAACAGTAAAAGGACACTATTTTAAAAAATATTCTATTATTGTATTTAAACTTGTAAAATTCATAACTCCATCGTTTTAAATCGGATTTTTGCGTACGACCCCTTGAAATTTTCAGAAAAATGAGTTTTATATTTTAAGATTATTTTCAATCACTGATTTTCTCTGTTTTGACAGATTTCTGTCTTGGAGTATTCTTTGCCTATTTAATTATTATTTCCTTCATTAGTATAATAATTATTTTCAAGATACAAACTATTTTCAAATCGTTTTGAGGCCTCGATTGGATGACCAGTGGATCTTCTCTGTACTCATATATACTATGAATCAATCTATCTTTCAAATACGCTATTTTTATAAAATCTATATATAGATATATATTACTAGGTATTTTAAATTAATTTTAAATTACTTATAATTAAACCATAAATTTGGGAGATCCACCTAGCATGAGATTTTAAACATAGCTTCTATGCATGAAGAGCAATCATGGGGGAGTGGATTAGTGGGTGATTGAGTCACAATCATTCACTAATCCCTTCATTATGTGTCTTTTCTTTCTTGTTATTCGTAGTTTGCATGTGTAGGACGTACCACCACTTACCTTAGGCTCACCTAGATTTAAGGACATGGTGTGTTTACTGCTTTTATATGTTTCCCATGCATTATTACCTTGAGGGTTAGTGTAAAACTCCATTTAAACCCATTTAACGTAGTGACACCTTAAGGACAAAAATTAAGGAATTGTCTAGCAAACTTATAAATTTTCTAGGGGCTAGGATAGACCCCGAATTGACATGTAAACTTCAACACTTAAACTTAGTGACATCTAAAACAGCACAAAATTTTTTAGGAATTTTTAGGAGTCTTTAGACCCCTTAATTAACCAACCATAATTAATCTACTAAATAAGGCCCCGAGATCTTCTAAAAATTACAATAAATACATTTTAGGTCAGAAAATTACACATAATAGCTTGAATTGACCATAATATGATCTTTGACCTTAGATAAATAGGGCTTATCAATTTGACTCTAGGTTGATCTTTAATTTGACCATAGGTGGAAATTACCTTTTTGCCCCTAATAATTCATTAAAATTATTAAAAATCCACAATCTTCTCCAAACACTTGGGAACACTTTCTCTGGTCATTCATGACCTTTGAGGGTGATTCCAATCATTTTAGAGTTGATTTGGAGCAAAACAATAAAAACAGCCCTTTATTAGGAAATTTAGAAATTCCCTTAATACCCTGAACTTAGAAAATTCATAACTAATTGTAGAAAATTCCAAATTAGGCAAACTCACTTGCATTAGACTCCTATTAGGGTCTAGTATTTATTAAAAATCTTAGATTTTTAGAAACTATCCTAGATTAGAAAGTCAACTCTTTGGTCAACCGTAGTATATTTATGGCCCGAAATTAGAAAATTCATAACTTTGTGTAGAGAACTCCGATTTCAGTGTACTACCTGGCTAACCACTTCTCGTAAGGTCTAGTATTTTCATAAGATTATAGGAACACCAAACCTAGCCTATTTCCTATAGTGACTTTTTGGGCCCTTATCCTAGTTCCTAGGAGGACCCCAGACATTCCAAAATTGGCTAATATCACTTGAACTCTAAATATCAGTATCCTAAGCTCTTAAAACTAATCAACAGACTGAAATAATTAAAATGGACCATAATTCACTAATATTTGAATTTAAACTAAAATTTCCTTCCCTGACTTTCAACATACCTGAACTCTAGATAATTTCAAACAACTATCAAACTTAGGATCTATCCAAACCACACAATCCTTACACACACATAGAATTGTTTGCTAGGGCACCACTTTTTGATTTAGGTCAGGCCGCTGGGTTTTATTTTTCTGCTGTGTGCCGGAACTTTCCGTGGTTTTTCACTGCATGATGTTTGAAAATGATTGGTGTGTTTGCTTACTTTTTCTGCACTATGTGAATGATGTGATGACCGCTAAATTTACCCATAGGTTAGGAATGCCATATATATATACTGTTCTTCCGTGCATGTGGCCTATGAGGATGAAGTGTCGGACCTAGGAAGACTTAGTCTTTTCTAAAAATTATTTTCTATAAGCCTGTTTTTAAAATTATATAGCATTCATGAGCTGACATTTCAACTAGCATGCAATGCATTAGTAACCAACTAAATAAAATTTAATTGCATTAGCTAGGAGCATCTGACCCACATAAGTCCATGACCACTTAGAAAATTCTCTAGATGTCGATCATATTTCTAAAGAACTGTACCACCCACCCATCTTTCATAACTGACTTGATAGCATAGTTTTAAAGCGATTAGGTGGTTAGCTGGCTCCTCAATCCATGCCGGGGTAAGTCCAGAGTAGGGGTGTCAATTTCGGGTCACTGATCAGGTTCGGGTCGAACCCGGAACTGACTCGGGTTCAATCGGGTCGACCCTAACCCGACCCGGATAGGCAAACGGGTCGAAATCCTAGACCCGAACCCGACCCGCTTTGGGTTTGGGTCAACCCGACACAACCCAGAATTCGGGTCGAAATCCTGGCGCAGCGGCGCAACAGGCCGGCGGCGGCACGGTTTGCAGTTCCGCAGAAGCGCGGCAGGCCGGCGGCAGCGGTTCCGCAGCGGCGCGGCAGGCTAGCGGCGCGCGACAGCGGTGCAGTTCCGCGCAGGAGCGATGCGACGCATGACACGTGATGCGCCAGCAGACGTGACGTGACGCGCGGTCAGACCCGGTCCGCTCGGACTCCGCGCGGGCAGCTTCGGTCAGGGCGGGCAGCGGGTCATTCCGGGTCATTTTTGGGTTTCCGGGTCAACCCGAACCCGACCCGATTTTTCAAACGGGTCGAAAACTCGAACCCGACCCGGTTTGGGTTCGGGTTGACCCGAACCCGAAATTTTCGGGTCGGGTCCGGGTCGGGTTGTCGTGTCGTGTCAAATATTGACAGCCCTAGTCCAGAGTTTGCACTACATTAGCTATGACACGGGTCTTAGTGTTTCGTAGAACACTAAGCCTAATCTAGATTTAGGATTCGAGGCTACTACACTCGGTCTCATAGTATGCCTTAAATAGTAGGTAGGTCTCTTGCTTTCAGGGACCATAAATCCTACTTATCTGTGTCACAGGATGACGTCACCTCCATCTCTTCTCTCACGCATGTGATTGGATGCTTGATTTGCTTTTCCCAGTTTCTCTCTAGTGCCCTAGAGCCTCTGAATGCTGGTATGAGCCATGCATTTGATTGAACCCTTCGGACCTTTCTTCCTTCTTAGTAGGAGTTCTTAGTCTATACCCCTGTGCCAATTTCACTTTATGAGGGGATAATGTATGATCCTTAATCAAGAGTTTTCTCAGGTTCCGGCTTGGGATGTAATTAACCACGGGGGCTTGCGCCCGTGGGAAACTCGGTCCCACATCTACTAAACCCCATTCGAGCTCTTACATCGGGTGGGGGAAACCCGTGATTAGGTCGTGTATATTACTACCCATCGAGGTATGTTGGAGACAGCCTCTATCCTCAATGGTTAGTCGTATGCACGATCCAATCTGTCCCTTCCAATTGACCCGTTCGCGCGGTGCTCTTTCGGAGGTCCACAACAATGATATCAATAGTTTATGTTTATTTTTTGTTCATTTTGTTGCTTTTTGAACTAACACATAATCTATGTATAAGGGTTTTTTTTTATTGTGTTTTTTTCTTATAGACACACTGTGTATACATGTGAAAAGCTTAAATACAATGATACCACTGATTTATGTATTATTTTTTTATCATTTTGTTACTTTTTGAACTAATATGCAGTGTGTATATAAGAGAAAATTTTTTGAATTATGATTTTTTTATCTTATACACACATTGTGTATTGCACATAAAAAGCTTAGATATAATGATATTAGTAGTTTATGTATTATTTTGTGTTCATTTTGTTGCTTTTGAACTAACACACAATTTTTGTATAATGGATTTTTTTTTAATTGTGTTTTTTTTTTATACACACAATGTGTATTACATATGAAGCACTTAGATATAATGATATCAATGGTTTAAATATTAGTTTTTGTTCATTTTGTTGCTTATTGAAATTGTACGCAATGTGTGTGCAAGAGAATTTTTTTTTTAATAAAAAAAAAAGATATATTATTTTCAATTGTAGTTGTTTTCTTAGACACACATTGTGTATTTCATGTGAAACATTAAGATATAATGATATCCTTGTACACATGTTTTCATTTGTACATTCAAAAGATTAATTTTTGTTGTAGACTATCAATATTTAGAGTTATATGCGACTCATTGGTTAGAATTTTTGAAAAGTGTGTGTGTGTGTGTATATATATATATATATATATATATATATCATTTTTTGAAGTTCCTTGCATTCTGACAGAATGTTCCCCTGATATACATGATGTTGGCATTATGGAATATACCCAAATAATATTTTATCATCATGGGGCATGAGCTATGATTCGCTGCAGATGAAGTGGCTCTACTTACAGAATTGCCAAATAGATGTGCGGATATTAATTGGGAAAATGAGATACTAATAATATATTCCTCAATCAATATTAAAAATGAGATAAAAAGCATCAACAAAGCAACTCATCCTGTCCTTATTATAAATAAATTTATCATGTTTCTGCTGTCTAATTTATTCTTTTCATTCATAATTATAAAACTCCAAAGAGGCTTATTAGTGTTGCACAGAATATAGATCAATTCTCATCTTATAACTATGCAAAGGCCATTACAGGCTTCTTAATTTCTTAGTTTAATGGGATTGCCAAAAAGCTTATTGAGGAGAGCACACTAAGTTATATAAATAAATTTTTATCATTACTAATAGTGAGTACTAACAACATTCAAGTATCTCTCTAATTATTAATTCATTTAAGAAATTTATAGCCTAATGTTACATTTAATCTTATAAAAGTTTGGTTGCTGGAGCACACATCAATTGGTGCCCCTAAGATGGATAACTCAAGACCCTGTTTTCTTTAATGGGGCAGTCATATATTTTATACTACCCAACATGTCTTCTAATTATTTGATGAGTTGGAGGATAACTAGGTATACATGCTTCTCCAGACATAATATAATAGGCCATTTGATGTGTTCATAATCTTACTATGATAATGTGCTTATGTTTATTCAAAATTTTTATTCCCTTTAAGGAATTACTCAAGAGAAAGTAGACCTACTGCTACATAAGAACTATATTGGCAGTCAAATACCATATCCCATCTCCCCTGAACACCCCCCCCCCCCCCCCCCCCCCCTCCCCTCACCGATCTGCCTCATTCTCCTTAGCAAGTCCCCTCTCCGCCTAGACAAAAGAAATTTGTTTGCATAACCATATCCACTAATGAAAAAGTTAACATCTATGAGCAAGTGCTGATTGAAATGAGCACATTATGTAATGATCTGCTCAAGGATATTGAAGAGAAGCTTGGCTTGTGGGTTAGGCAGCTGGAAATGAAAGTTGCTATAATCAAGGGGTGGGCTACTGGAAATAAATGTTGTTGTTATTGAAGGGAAGTGATTGGAACATATTGCGACATATAAAGTCGATAAAATGCAACTTCCGGTATAATCATCCCAACAAGCATAGAAGCCCCTACTATCGTAATTTCTCCTACTGTCGATATTATGGAGGATGTTCCAGCTATTGTAATTTCTCATGATGTCGACATCATTGAGATTGCCCCAGTTGTCATAATTTCTCTTGCTATCAACATCATTTAGGATGCCCCAACTATCATAGTTTCTCTTGCTATCAACAACATTGAGGATGAACTATCAGATGTTGTAACTACAAGATCAATTGTAGCCGCTGGAGTGAAGAAAAGGATAACCTAATGCAAGAAGGTCATCAAGTCACCATTCAAAGTTTGTGACAAGAGGAAAGAGGCAAGCCGCATGTGCAACAAATACCTACAGCTAATGCAGTCATTATGGTGGACTCATTACCTGAAATTATTGCACCTACAAGCAAAAAAATGAAATTCATTAGTAAGGAGATGATAACTCAAGAAATACAATTATTCATGGATAATTATTTTGAATAGCATAGTGACAAGTAAGTTTCAGTTGTTGTGGCATGTTTAATTATTTGGTTTTTTTTATTGTGATTTTTTTATTATACAAGCACTGTGTATTGCATGTGAAACATTTAGTTATAATGATTTAAATAGTTATTGTTCATTTTAATGCTTTTTTGAACTAGTGCATAGTGTGTGTATTAGGGAAAGTTTTATGAACTGTGATTTTTTCATTATACATACATTGTGTATTACATGTAAAACACTTAGTTACAATGATTTAAATAGTTTGTGGTGTTTTTATTCATTTTAATGCTTTTTTGAACTAGTACACAATATGTGTTTTAGATTTTCTTTTTAATTGTGGTTTTTTTCTTATACAAACACTGTGTTTTGCATGTGAAACACTTAGTTACAACGATTTAGATAGTTTATATGGTGTTTTCTTCATTTTGATACTTTTCTAAACTGGTACATAGTATGTTTATTAGAGAAATTTTTCTAAATTGTGATTTTTTTTCCTCATACAAACACTTTGCATTGCATGTGAAATGCTTTGTTACAATAGTTTAGATAGTTTATGTGATGTTTTTATTTATTTTGATGCTTTTTTTAACTAGTTCATAGTGTGTATATTAGAATAATTTTTCTTAATTGTGGTTTTTTTTATACATATACTATGTATTACATATGAAATGCTTAATTACAATAATTTATATAATTTATGTCGTATTTTTTGTTCATTTTGATTCTTTTTTAACTAGTATACAGTGTGTGTATAAGCGAAATTTTTCTAAATTGTATTTTTTCCTTATACATACATTGTGTACACACACTGTATTGCATTTGAATATATTAATTATGGTTGTCCATTTTGATGCTAGTGTTTATGTGTTTTTTTTTTTTTCATTTTGATGCCTTTTGATCTAATATTAATTATTGTTATAGGTTTGACTTGATATTCACTTCTTGAAATATCTAAATTAGTAGAGGTCAAATTGATGAACTCATAAAAAATTGGTACCTGCATAACAACCACTTGGATGTCTTCGTCTTATTATTAGCTGAAAAGAATAAGCTTCTCCTTGTCCTATACTAACCCTATCTATATGTCTCATGTTTACATTGAGTTAGCCTTAACCCATTAATTAATTTCTATAAAATATTTTTTGCTCAAGCATTAACCATTTTATTTGATTTATGGCTGCCATAGTCGATATTCAACATGAATACCCAAATATATATCCAACATGTCAACCACAATTAAATTTGGGCATCCAATATGCTATTACTACCAATGATCCATAATAATCATTGGACCGTTCTGGTAGGGATGGTGAAGGATAAGGTTTGGAATTTCTTCAATGCATCACTCAATCCCCCGCGCAGAGACATCCTGCCTGCCATCGTGAGGAATTTTTATTATGTCCTCTGACCGGACGTAGCTCTACGTTCGGTCAGAGGATTGTTACTCGGTTTTTGCTCGGTATTTGGTCGGTATTGCTAGGTATTGTTTGGTAATAACGAGGAATACCACTCTGTGAAGACCAATACTGAGTAATACCGAGCAAAACCGAGTAATACCGAGCAAAACCGAGTAATCCCAAAAAATATCGAGTTTTTTCGAGTAATCCCAAAAAATACCGAGTTTTTTCTAGAAAAACTCGGTATTTTTTGGGATTACTCGGTTTTGCTCGATTTTACTCGGTATTTTGTCTTCACATAATGGTATTTCTCATTATTGTTGGTATTGCTTGTTATTTACTCAGTATTTCTCATTTTGTACCTGCGATCTTAGTGCCGGCCGAACGTAACTCTACGTACGTTCACCAGACATAATAAAAGTTCCATCGTGAGTGAAATAAGAATGTCAACCAGTCTTTTGTTAATTTTTTATTTTATGGATAATAATTAATATGTTTTTGTTATTTTATTTAGATAAATCACCTACATAATGACACAAATGGATCTTTTGATAATGATATATGATAATGGCTTATTTAGATTGTCCCCGACATACCAACCCATAATAACAATGTTGAATGCGGAGTGTTCGTCTGCAAATATATGGAAAAAATTATCTAGCACGAGAAAGTAAATTGAGGTGACCATCAAAATTGGCAAGAAAAAAGCCAAAATTTAGGGTCGAACTAGCATACGCCTTATTTTGTTCAACCATAAAATGACATTTTTCTCTTTTTTTCCCCTTAGTCTAATTAGTGTGTAAATATAGTTGACAAAATTTATTTGTAGAATATTGATTCATTAAATTTATAAAATAACTACATTCGTTTGTTTAATTTTTTCCAAAATTTATAGACGTTGCACTCAATTGATAATTAAGTTTGTCTGAGTAGAAAAAAAAATTCTTATACACATTGTGTATTAGTTCAACAAAGCATCAAAATGAACAAAAATATCACATAAATTATCTAAATTATTGTAGTTACGCATTTCACATGCAATACACATTTTCTATATAAGGCAAAAACTACAATTAAGAAATATTCCCCTAATACTTATTGCTTTTTAAAAATTATATTATTCTAAATATCTTTCTCTTCTTCCTTTACACCCTATCCATCTTTCAAGACAAGCCATCCACAACTCAAGAATTAAAAAGTCAACCCAAATTCTCTTTGAAGCTCTAAATCTAGTTTAGGCTATATTGCACCTAATATTATTCTTAATACCACTACAAGGAATTCAACCTCACCAAACTCTGACATCTAATTCACGTCACAAGTTCACATCATATACTAATATTTTAATATCATTTCAAACTACCTATATGTAATTCCCTATGAAGTAAAATGCAGTTGTGCATGTTCTGACCTGATATGGTAAAGGTAATCCACTGAAATTTAGGTATTCACACATCTGGCATGTGTTTGTGAATATTTTGAATGCATGTGAGCATCTAAATATATTCTAAAGCGGGTCCTAGGGGTCTATATGCATGGATAAAAAAAAATCCCCAGAGACTGTTGCGGCGATGAGGTAGGCGACACTGCGACACTGATGTCTTTATCTTTTTGTCAAAATAATTCAAAGTTATGGCATTAGGGTCGATGTTACAGCATCTTGCTCTCTAGTGGAGAGTACTACGGTGTAGGGATGAGTGTCGCTGCATCAGACCACTTTTTTATAAAAAAAAATATATATCAAAATCCACTTAATTTTCTTTTTCTAACCCATTCCCCATGTTCCTTAGGCAGTTAGGCAGCCGCCTAGAAAGAGAGAGGGAGAATCCTAGACAGAGAAAGCTAGGTTTGGCAACTTCATTTTTTTTTTGCTGTCAGCCTAATTCTGAAAGTTATCTAGATTGAGGTATGTTATATTTTGTTTATCTTTATTTTCAAAATATAGAACTTTTAAGATTTTCCTTATTTAAATTATAATTTTATAGCCTAAAAATGAGGATAACATTACACCCTCTAAACTTTTTTGGTGTAACCTTTAGTATGTTATGGATATGATTATTATGTATATATATTTTATTTATCTTTGTTGGGTAAATTGAAAATATGATATTTTAATCAAATTAAAAAATATATATGATCCCAAAAAACAATGTTTTGAATAATCTGTAATAATATGACAAAATTCTAAAATTGAAAATTTTGTTAACTAGTTGAATATGTTGCCTACCACACACACACACACACACACACACACACACACACACACACACACACACTTATTTGCTTGTAATGCTTGATTATATCGGGCTCTGGTGCTGAAGAAAGTTCTCACATTGAATGCGCATAGAGAGTCATAAGGGTCTATTTTTTTATATGCTAGCACAAGAAGTCATAAGGACATGAATTTTGATATATATTTCTGGTGGGCGGGATAAGGGCCTAAGAAAAAAAAAATATTATTTTATATTATGATGTATAGAGTACTTGTTTATTTACTTTTCTTACATTATTTATTTAAGTTTTTGAAAACTACCATAATTATTATGTTCAATACGATGAATTATTATTAATTGTTTTAAAATTTAATTAAATACAAAATGGGTTAATATTAAGAATTTATATCAGTGGGTGTTACCTACAAAGTTGTGTTGGCTCACACTTATTCTATATTCAATTTCAGGTCAAGGAAAGGTGGAAGAGTCAATTGAGTAGTTATGGTCCCAGGTTCTGATATGTCTGAGTATGTATATATATTTTTTATTTTTATGCAATCATGGCTATTTGTTTATTTGCTCTATTTTGGTTTATAACCATGCACTATAATTTTAAATTTTATTATATATGCATTTTGATGGTGAACAAAAAGAAATAAAAGAAATTTATGGATGAGTTTTTTTTTTTTACTCGAAGATAGTTGGAAGCTCTATGATTTATTTTAAATTAAAGAAATTTGAAAGGTTCTTAGAAACATTGATCTTGGGCTTGGTCTATTAACATACAATACGATATGTCTTATTTTGTCTATGGGTCATATTGGGCATGGTTGTGACAGCCCCTTTTTAATATTAGAGCAATGATTTTTGGGGGACTGGTTATAACATATTCAACTATAGATCCACAAGACTCAAATATGAAATGATGATTTATTGTCTAGTGTTAGTATTGGCATTCATTTATTATTGTTTAATTTGCATTTTTTATTCAGTCCTATGTTCTATATGGTTATCTAATGGATCCACAATACTAAAATATGACAGATGGAAAGAGTGATAGTCCAACACACCAGTACATTGTTCTACTCTTGCTGTTAGTTCTAATTATATTTCTTAGTTTGCCAATTTAGTAGCATAGTTGGTGGGTGAGGCTCATATTAGAATTTATTTTGTCAAATTTTAAGATGTATACAAACATTTATAGATGTTCTTAGATTGAAGGTTTCGAGTTTTGAGGGCACTGCTGAGCCAAGAATAACAGAGAACTAGTTGATGAAGCTAGAGATGACCTTTGATGGAATACAGTGATCTCCTGAAGGAAGGTGCCATTGGTTGTATTTCTATTAAATGGTGAGGTTGAGCCCTGATGGTTCAGCTGGCAGAGGGAAAATTTTCAGGAAAGGTTGAATTTTTTTATTGACTAGGAGAAGTTTATAGGTGCCTTTAGATAGTGGTTTGTACCTTTATATGCATGACAATAGATACAAGATAATTTTTTGAAGATGGTTCAGAGTAGTAGCTAGGTCATTTATGCACTAAGACTTAGTGTTTACTGCCCTAGCCGGGTACGATCCATAATTGGTTAGCACTTCTGAGGAGAAGTGCTACAAGTTATTGAGAGGGCTCTGAGATAGTTTAAGGCAATTAGTAGTTATGCTTCACATTACTAATTTTTTGAGTTAGTAAAGATGGCTCATTTAATTAAGAATAATTTGTTAGCTACTTAGTAGTGATGGGGTACTAATAGGAAGAGCTTTGACAGTGAGGCTTCTTATAGTCAATTTTTTAGGAAGAAGGTCAGGTTTGGACCGGGAGATTTCAAGAGAGGTGGACCATCAATTTTAACTCCTAATGGTGGCAGCATTGCTAGTTTTGCAGGTTCTGTTAGTAAGGCAACTTTATGCCAGAGTTATGGCAATAGGCACTTCAATTAATGCTACATGGATAGGTCCATGTTTTTATTGTAGTAAAATTGGATATAAAGTGGCTGAGTGTATGCAAGTAGGACTTGATTGATGTTCTGAGCTTAGGTCCGAGAGTTTTGTCAAATTAATAGGGAGGCTGAGGGTAGTTCCACCTCATGTGTTTATCGAGGTATTATCAAGTAAATGTGGTGGTTATGATTCTATAGCTAGGAGAACTTGTGGGAGTAGTCAGAGAGAACCTAATAGTTGTATTACTTCAGCTCCAGTTTAGACATAGGTATATAGTTTGACTCAATATGAGGCCATAGGTGCTCTAGATGTGAATATATGTATGGCTTATACTTCTAATTTGTTGTATCATATTTTGTGTTATTTTGGAGCAAGTTACTCATTTATTTCCAAGATATACTTTAATTAATGGCACTTTCCTTCTATATTATTAGCTTCATCTTTATTTTGTTGACTGGGGAAGGTATGTTAGCTATTAGCGTATGCTTCTATGACATAGAAATATATGGTAGAAAATGGAGATATTGTTTGATATTATTTCCTATTTCTCAAATTGATATTAATTTGGGTATGGATTGGTGTTGAGTTGTTACTGGGCTCATATTAATTATGTGAATAAGCCGACTACTTTATTTCTAGGTAACTAGAGATGCTTATTTCAGTGAGTTAGAAAAGTTCTTTCATGTATGATAGTTATTGTGCAAGTGGATAGGTTAGGGAGTTTTGCATTGATATATTTTTGGGTACCGCTATGATTTCCAAGGCTCCATATAAAATGGCATCTGAGGAGTTTTAGGAGTAGAATGTGCAGCTTTAGAAGTTATTTGATAAAGGTTTTGTATGTCTTAGTGTGTCACTGTGAGGAGTATATATTCTATTTGTGAAGAAAAGGATAGTGCATGTGTATTAATTACAAGAAATTGAATAAGGTCACAATTAAGAACAAATATTATCTACTAAGGGTTGGTGATATATTTGATCAATTTTTAGGAGCTTTTGTATTTTCCAAGATTAACATGAGATTTAGATATTATCAAGTGGAGGTGACAGAGGAAGATGTAGTAGGATTGCATTTAACACAAGATATGGACATTATGAGTTTCTGGTCTTGCCTTTTGGGGTGACTAATGCACCTACAGCCTTTGTGGATCTGATGAACAAGATATTAAAAAAAATATCTAGATTAATTTATAATTATTTTCATAAATGATATTTTGGTTTACTTGGCTTCTAAAGAGGATTATACGGAGCATCTGAGGATTGTTCTAGAGACATTAAGGAAGAACCCGTTATATGCTAAAATCTCCAAGTATAAATTCTAGCTGAAGAGTATCTCCTTTTGGGCACGTAGTGAGCATTGCAAGTATTTCTATAGAACACCAAAAAATTTAGGTTGTTGATGATTGGCCTAGGCCTATTACAGTATATAAGATATGCATTTTCTTAGGCATGACTGACTATTATAGGAAGTTTATGAAAGGACATTCCCAAGTTTATAAATAGAAATTAAAACCATATATAGCATCATTATAATTTATAATGCTAATAATAAATAATAATCAAACCATGAAATAAGTAAATGGTGTATAAAACTTAAATCACATTTGAATAAGTAATGATTTTTATATTGTTTGTCCATAGCCTACATATATTCACTCCTAGTTGCTCTCCACACCTAGGATTTTTTAAGTAACTTGCACTAAAAAATCATTACTCCTTCTAGATGAAGAAGTCTTTACACCAAATAGTTCTTCAGGACAACCTCCTTTCTACATTAGGATAACGTCCCAAAAGTATTCTTAATTAGAATACTTCAAGCAAATATAAAAATAAAATAGTATAAATCACAACTTATAATAAATTTTAAGTTCTTTCATGTGGATATTTGATTAAGTGAAGAAATTAAGGAAACCTTCCATCAAGCATTAAAAGGAAAACTCATGATAAGCAAGTAACTTGATTTCATTATTATTTTAATGAGGGGAAACTCACATAAAATTCTTTTTTTATTAAGGAGAGATGGTGGTTGGTTTCTCAAGCAAATTAGAATTTTTGGAGAGGGAGCTCAAAATTACAAAAGTTCTTCTCTTGTGGTTAGATATATACATTTATTATGCCAAATATAGGGCTTCATTTTACCTTCAAAATTTATTTAAAAATTAAAATATCTACATTATTACAATCTTCTGATGTTCAAATATATGAGGGAATCCACCTTTGATTTGATGGGCTTAAATCAATTTGAAATCATTAAAAAAAATTTTATGAAATCAATATGAATAAAGCCCATAAACATTTATAGAGACCCATAAACTGCTTTATCGAGGCCCGCAAACATTTATGTAGACCCATAACAATTATTTTTCACAATTCTTAACATTTATATCTTTACAAAGTTCAATAAACCTTTGTGGAGACCCACAAGGGGTTGGCAATGATCCAAAAATATTACCAGAGGGTCATTAAGTATGAAATTATATTATTTGGTATTTGTATTAACTATATTTAAGCTCTTTTATATCATGTCATGATTTAGTTATTTAATTATAGGGTATTTATTTTTTTCTTAGAAAAGAATTTAATTCTTAAACATAATGGTTTATTAGGTGAGCTTACTTCGTTTATTTGTTGTGTGTGTCTCCAAGGTTTAATTTTGGTTTGCTTTTGCACAATGAAGAATCAATATTTTTCTAAACCAGCTGATTCCTCTTCTTATGTTTAAATTATCCTAATGATGCACCTATACCTTGCTTACACTAAATTGAGATTATCAATCATATTTCTTTTGTGATATTTATGATCATCAAAGTCTATCTAAATCCTTTAGGTTCAAGAGTTTAACCATCTCTCCCATTTTATAGATGATAAGTGTTCAATAAGGAACTCTTCATAAAATCAGAGTTTGAGTAATAACCTACCTTTTATATTAAGCACTTATATGTCAAAAGACTTTATAGGATATTATTATAAGTGCATATTACATTAAGGATCATAAGTATAATTGATACATAATAGAAATATAAATCAACTAAGGAAAAAAAAGCTTATATTGATGTAATAGTGGTGGTACACTATGAGATTTTTCTCATTTGATTTGGTTTAAGATTCTTTGAGCATATAACCACCCTTATATAATTACTCTCCCTTTATCATAACAATTTTTTTTTTCATTGGGTTGGCACACACATATACCACAAGCTAACATCTTCATAACATTTAAAAAAATACACCACAAAATGTCATTAAAATAAACAACCACAACCACTAAAATACTATAGCAAACTAAGTGACAATTCAAATTATAGCCAAAACTTGAAATATTTGTATTCATCATCATCGTTATCATCTCATTCATCATCAGCTTTTCCTTATGATATGGGAAAAACTTCAAGTGGGGAATGATCACTAGTACTCTTGTAAATGGAACTAGTTTCCCTAAGAGCCAAAGTGTACAAAAATGATCAACTAATGATGGTTTCATTAACAAAGTATGGGAGCTAGTGATCTGTACCAACAAACTTTATAATGACATCACCTTATGCTACATGATCTTGAATAAAATGGTGACAAATTTTTAAATACTTAATTTAAGAGTGTTGGATAGGATTTTTTGATAGATTTATAGCACTTTTGTTAACACACCTAATCAAGATATGATCCATTCTAAGTCTATGGTCCTCTAGTTGTTACCTAATCCATAATAGCTAAGCAATGCAACTACTTATCGTGACATACCCTACCTCTATCTTGTATGAAGAAATAGAATTTTGCTTCTTACTAGACCAAAAAATAAGAGAGTTCTAAGAAATGACAAGTGCTTAAGATGCGCTCTCATCAACTATGCATGTTATATAGTGTCACGACCCGATTCGACGGGGACGGATCCCGCCCAAACCGGATCGCGACCAGCCTAAACAAACTAACCAGGATCTGGTTTGGGAATTGGTTTCGGAACTGAATCTTCCAAATAATTCTCAAAACGGCCAGACAAACACAGAACAACAGAGCTACTATAAATCACCCAATACAGCGGAACAAAACATCTATCTTGTCTTTTCCTCAAATACAATCATCTACAAATACAGTGCATGGCTTTTGAACAGAAAGAAAGACAGAACAGAAAAGCCATGACTGTACAAAAATCAAAAGGTACAACAAATACCTATACGAATCAGACTCAGAAATCTACTCCTGGACTTCCTTCCCTTTCCCAGAACCTGAAAATCACCAGAAAACAAGAGTGAGCTCAACAGCTTAGCAAAGCAACAAACCTCCAATCAAAACTTTCAGAATTCAAAACCAAACTCATCTGACAGAAATCAGATCAGAAATCGGAATAGAATCGTACAGATTGTCAAACCGGACATATCAGAAAGAAACAGAATAGAATCAGAACAGATACGGACAGATATCAAATCAGAATCAGAGTCGTACGGATTCAGAGTACAAACAGAACATAATAAATCAACAGAGTCAGAATTATACAGAAATCAGAAAGTCAGAGTTAGAATTCACAGAGTTGTACGGAACAGAAATCGTATCAGAAACAGGACAGAATCAGACATATCACATTTAACAAAATCAGAAATCAGAATTGCTTACCGAACAGATACTGAATTCGAAATCATATCAAATTAGATATCAGACAGATCAAATCATATCGTACGGAACTTATTATCGCTTACAGAACGGATACAGAAAGCAGAGTCAGATCAAATTAGATATCAGATATCAGATATATATTTAATAGCTAAATTCCCTGACACTGACTGAATCTCTTTGGATTCAGGCCCCTTATAACTCCCTTTGTGCTCACGGCACCAGAACAGATGTGCTTACAGCACCAGAACAGATTTCATCGGATCCGGAACAGAACAGATATCAGATTTTCAGATTTGAGCTCATTTCAGATTTCCCTGACACTTACTGAATCTCATAGGATCCAGGCCCCTTATAACTCCCTTTTTATAGCACATACAGATAGCATTTCAATTCAGAAGAAATCCGGGCAAATCAGAAATCAGACAAAAATCGGGCAGCACAACGGCAGTAGACGGAATTTACACAAAATTTCCTGCAAAGAAAATTTACCAAATTCGCACAGAACATAGATAATCATATTCCAGAACATTTATTCTACTGCACAGAGAATTTACGGATTCACAGAAAAATGTAATCAACTGAAAACGCTGCCGAATCAAAAATACCCGGACAAAAATCTTCGGAAAATAACCAAAAACTGCACACTCGGCACTTCAACAATATACAGAAAGTTACGCGGTAAAAACTGAATCAATCAAAAGTTACGGACGAAAATCGGTAACGGAAACGAAATCCGGACAGAAAATACCGCCAAACTCGACGGTTCTGAAAATTGAGAAAGGCGGAATGTGCCTTACCTTGCGTACAGCAAAATCCTCAACAGTCTCAACGAACGAAAACGGACCCGCGGCTTCCCGAAATCAACTTTTCCTTTTTCTCTTTTTCTTCCTCTCTCCTCGGATCAAAATCTGATATTTTATTTTTCTTTTTCTCTCTCTTCAAAATATCTCATTTCCCTTAAGAAATGCTCAGATCGTCCTGGACGATCGCACTTCGTCCCGGACGATGTGTGCTCTGGAAAATCCTCGTCCAGACGAAATTTTCATCATCGTCCCCGGCGACAGGTCCTCGGGAGAATTTTCGTCCAGACGATCCAAATTTCGTCCCGACGAATCATACAACCAAAACTGATTTTCTGCACAACCTGTACCGATCGTCCCGGACGATCCAACTTCGTCCCGGACGAACCTGGAGCAGAACTGATATTACATATAGTTTGCTTCAAAGTACCATACAAGCTCAAATTCAAGCTCATTCTTAGGATACCCTATATGTAGTGTACTAATAAAGTATCTAAAATTCCCCTTTATAAAAATCAAATGGTTCTCCTTAGGTAAGCCTAGAATCTAGTATAATTCAACAATAAATACTCTATTATCATACAAATGATTAAGATATCAATGAACCTATTATTGCTCTATAAAACTTAGAGTCTACTAACATCCTACTAGAGTCCTTATATAATTTAGTCAATGGACTAATATGTGTACCAATAAATTTAAAACTTTATGTTAAACCTCATAATCAAATCATTGATGTACTTAAATTATGGTAGAAATTTCTCATCATCTCTTTGTTTGACCAGTAATCTAAGAAAGTAAGTAAGCTCTCCCATCAAACTCATCTCAAACTCTTTGCTCATTATATTTGTAAACTTGGATCTAGATATTTTTTAGGGCTCCAAATAAGTTGTCATCTACATTAATCAAAGTCATAATTATAGGGCCTTCAATTTTTTTTTATAAACAGATTATTGTCTACCTTCCTTTTCCTAAAACTAGGCTGATAGAAAATTAGCTCAATCTCTCATACTAAGCCTTAGGTGCTTGCTTCAATATATATAGAGTTTTCTTTAATTTGAATACATGATCATGATATAAATGATATACAAAGCTAGATGGCTATTTTCTTTAGACATCTTCTTCTATAATTCATTTAGAAAGGCACTCTTTATAGTCATTTAATATAATTTGAGTTCCTTATAACATAGAAATTCCAACATTAATATAATGTCCACTAATCAAGCTAATGGGGCATAAGACTCATTAAAATATATCCCTTATATCTTGTTTTATCCCTTGGCTACTAATTTAGCTTATTTCTAACTATCACGCCTAAATCCTCTAATCTGTTCTTATACACCCACTTGAAACCATTTTCATGTTGATTAGTGGGTCTAAATATCAACTCTTACACATCATTCCTTACAAACAGATTTATCTCTTATTGCATAGTAACTACCTAAAACTTGCCATCTATGACTTATCAATATTCTTAAATTTTGTATAGGAGAGGAAAATCGGTGATAGGCCTCTTCCCTAAATGCACACTTAGTGCTTGCACCATAGGATGGGTCCAATATGATTAATTCCTTAGGATGACTAGAAGCATGTTTTCACTTCTTACATAAATTAAATTATGAGATGTTACTTTGGTAGCTACTGGTGGGTCTAAACTTAGACTTCTAACATATCAACCTTTTCATTATCCATGCCCTTCATCCAAGGTAAATATATATTTTGGTCATCAAATGTTACGTAAATGAATTCTTCAACTATCAAGCTTTTCTTATTGAACACCCTTTATACCTTGCTATGATTTTAATATCCCAAAAATTTTCCATCATCAAGCCTTGTATTAAATTTAATCAAACACTATTTCACATTTTTTAATTTGAAGCATCTACAATCAAAAGCATGGAAATATGACACTCGTTTTCTCATCCTTCGAGTTTACATATGGAGTATTTTTTATA
Organism: Dendrobium nobile; assembly: GCA_022539455.1. Classification (NCBI taxonomy): domain Eukaryota; kingdom Viridiplantae; phylum Streptophyta; class Magnoliopsida; order Asparagales; family Orchidaceae; genus Dendrobium; species Dendrobium nobile. Next base: position 63,455,606 of record CM039733.1, on the reverse strand, counting down.
ATAGATTTGATATTTACTTTATTGATCACATAATGAACTATGTTTATTACTTTTGCCCAAAAATACTTTGGCAAATTATACTCACATAATATGATTTTGTCCATATCCAGTAGTGTCCTATTTTTTTCTAGATTGTTTTGTTATGGTATTTTAGGGCTTGAAAAACTATGTTAATCCTAGCTTCTTCACAAAACCTCTCAAACTTTTCATTTTTAAATTCACCTCCATGACCACGTCTAATGGTCACGATAAGTAAATTTATCTCTAAATCCATTTTACAAACTTTATGAGCTCCATGAATGCATCACTCCTTTCATTAAAAATACCACCAAGTGAATCATGGGTAGACATCTCTAATAAAATACTCAAGCATAATATATTTTCATGGACTTAACGCTATTAGAGACTAACACTTTAGTTTAGGCAAGTAAATGTTTATATATCTATGACTAGTAAGTAAAATAAGGATGAAAATTAAACTCCTTGACAATAATCATAGAGTTGGCTAATGCTGATAAGCTTGCATTTTAAAACATTAACAAGTAGGATTTTCCCAAAGGCATAGGAGAACAACCAATGGTGTTGAGTCCTATTATATTCCTCTTAGTGTTATCTCCTAATGGCATCCAATCACCATCGCTTAGTTCTATAATAAAAGATGTCCCATCATAAGCCTCAAACATCTAATGTCTAAGTTTCATCTTCCTTCACTAGTCCTAAAGTGAAGGCATCCCTACATAAAAATTTAGTTTATCAATTTTGGAACCTAAATTACATTGGGCCAATCGATGGAGTGAATGTAATAATTAATTTGGTAGATGGAATTATAACTACATATTCATAAGTGAGCCTAATAATTAAAACAAAATTGAGGTAAACTATATGCAGTTTTTCCTTTGCAATTTCTAAGTCATATTCCTATCATCTACTTTAGAAATGATTGAATTTCTAAGGATATGTTGAATGATCTAGGCTTCTTGAACTAGGGTGTTGACATGAGTAATATGGATATTTATTGAAGACTCTTTAAGGGTGGTGTTGACAGGAATCCAATTATAGTTTGGGAAAAAGACTGAGTGAACTTTTTCACCAGTGATAGAAAGGTGTAGGATTTGATCAAAATCTTCATATGTGATTTCTAGCGGCCATTATTCGACATAGGATTGAAGGGAAGTGCCATCACTATTGATTCAAATACTAGTAAAGAACTCATAAAGGAGTTCATAGTTGAAAGGAAAGGCTAGAGTGAGAAAGAATTGGTGAGTGGTTCTAGTGAAAATATGCAGTACTTGGAAGTTTTGAACTTCCTGATTGATGATTTTGGAGGGAGTGATCCCTACAGCTTTGTAGCAGTGATATGCTTATTTATCTGCTACTTAAGGGGAAACTAGCTTTTGCACAAAACCCCTCAAACTTTTTAATTTTAAATTCACCTCCATAATCAATTTTAATGGTCATGAAAAGTATTTGAATCCATTTTACAAACTTTTATGAGCTCCATGAATGCATCTCTCCTTTTCACTAAAAATACCACCCAAGTGAATCATGGGTAGAAATCTATAATTACATACTCAAACATAATATATTTTCATGAACTTAACGCTATTAGACACTAAACACCTTAGTTTAGGCAAGTAAATGTTTATTATCTATGACTAGGCAATAAAAATAAGCTTAATCAAAGATCGTAATCAAATGGTGAGAGGATGCAAATTAAACTCCATGCCAATAATCATAGGGTTGGCTAATGCTAATAAGATTTTGTTTTACAACATTAACAAGTAGGACTTTCTCAAAGGCATATAGGAGCACAATCAATGGTGTTGAGTAGTATTATCTTCCTTTTAGTGCTATATCCTAATGGCATCTAATCACCATAACTTAGTTCTATAATAAAAGATGTCCCATCATAAGCCTCAAACATCAACTATCTAAGTTTCATCTTCCTTCACTAGTCCTAAAGTGAAGGCATCCCTCTTAAAAATTTAGTACATCAATTTTGGAGCCTAAATCATATTGAGCCAATCAATGGAGTAAATGGCATGATCAATTTGTGTAGATGAAATTATAACTACATTTTCCTATCATTCATAGCATAAAGAGTATCATGAATATCATTCATAGCATAAAGAGTATCAAGAATATCATCGTATTACATTTTATTTACCTTATTTGTATGTTTATTCAATTGCATAAAATGTATGTTATTCAATTCTATACAAAATAATAGTTTCCTTAGGCTCGAACCATATAAATAATCAATAGTATAAGAAGTTAAATCACAAGATTCACTAAATAATGGCTTCCTTAGTCTCCTATTCTTTTTTTGAGAGTGTGTATGATCTTTCTTGACACATATTAGCCAGGTGAATTTGGCTAAAATTATAAAATGATTAATTAATGAATTAATTATGTCAAAAAGACAATTAACCAATAAATTGTTAGGTTCTTTTCTTTTAATCTGTTATAAAAAATTTTATGAAAATTATCTAATTAAATGATGAAGCAATTATATACATAATAATTAAATAATGTTTATTGCCAAATTAACTTCAAATTTATTATGTTTTATAATAATATCATCTAAATTTACAGTGCATGATAAAACTTCAATTTAGATTTTTTATTTCATTAAATTCTCAATTACTTCATCTTATCACTTACAAATAAATATATTCAATAATTTATTATAAATTTTAAATATTAGTTTTGTAAATAAGAAAGTTTTTGATGTTATGCACATATTCTCTTTAAAATAAAAAAGATGTAAGGATTAATTATTATGAAATTAAAATAATATAAAATTTAGGAGAAATATATATTGCTCAATCTCAATAAAATAAAACCCATAAAAGAAACTTATATACACTTAGTGGACTATTTGATTGGTTCTAATTAAAAATATTAATAACTTTAGGTTATGTTATTTGATTTGATATAATTAGGAATTTATATTATGTTTAAATTATTAATCATTTTAAATATATATATATTTTTTTAATTTTTATGTACAAAATAAATGAATAAATAAAAAATGAATGCCCTATTTTAAATTATATTTGATATGTTCAAGCAATCAAATGTGCTCTTAGGCCAAAACAAATTGGTCCAAAGGTTGGCATGGGTCAATCCATGAAATCAGAACAAGTTGATAAATGAATAAAAATATTTATAGATATAATACCCTAAATATGTAGATTTTAAAATATTATTATTTATTTAATCTAGTACTATGTTAAGGAAGTTAGCGTATCTGGTCAAACATAAATAAATGAGATCAATGATTATGTCTTACCTCTAGCTGTTTCTGGCTAGGAGAACATAGAGGACATAAAGAGTGTGATGGGTAGTAAGTCAGGGGAGGCTGTATAGGTTGAATGTGAGCTCACCAAAAAGTAATTTGGCGAGGTGTCAACAGAGCTTGAATAAGAGAGGGGTGTGCAAGAGAAGTTGGGAGCAAGCATGTGTTTTTTCTAGAGATATCATAGAGAGAGGAGGAGATCGAGAGCAATGAAGGTTAGGGTAATGTGCAAAAATGATATTAAGAGTGAAGGTCAAAAGAGATGAAAAGTCGATATAATGTGAGAATATAAGAATTAGGGTGATTAACTATGTGTGAAAGGTGGTGGGGATTGATAGCATAATGAGGGCATTATAATGGGAGATATTATTGTTATATCTCAACTTGGACCGGTCCAGTATGAGATTTCTCCTGCACATGCAAGAAGTTGCTCCGACTCCTCTCTTCAGCGTGTACTGAAGCTGGCTCACCTCCTTCGCATGTGAGCGGGTCGAACATCCTTCCCTCAGCCGCAAATCTCCCTCCAATCACGATTCATTTCCCTATTCGACATATTTTCCCGCCTATAGCTTCCCTCTTGCCATTTGAACTGGATAGGAAGCTATGGCATCGCTTATTTCTCCTCTTTTCTCCATTGTAACAACCACCGAAAGCCCTCCTCCCTCTCTCAGACGCCGAACCTCTTCCCTCTTCCTCTTTTTAGTTTCTTCCCTATGAATAGTGCCATTGTTGGAAAAGAATATCCCTCCAATATCTTCTATCTCTTCAAGCAAGATGGAGTCTCCCTTCTATCTTGGATTAAGATTGGCTCTATCTCCTCCATCCTTCCTTGTCGATCAAGTCGAGTGGGCGATTATTGTTATCATTTTTTTTTATTATTGTTGTTGTTTGGATGTTTAATTGGAATTGTGGTGTTAGATCTTGATTAACAATAACTATATATTTTTGTGCTTTTATTTGTGGGCGAGTCTTATGTTTCTTATATTGAAGTATTTTTCCTATTATTTTGTATATTAAATTAGGATTCTTCTTATATGTTTTTTGGTGCGCTGTCTTTGTAGCCTTGTCGATTCAATATTGGATAGGCTTAGAGTTTTGTGTCGCTCGCCTAAAAGTAAGAAGTGTTATTTATTTTTGGTGTAAACATATCCTTCTTTGTTAGGGGCGTAATCCATGATATTTGTATTAGAATTCTTTTATAATTATTTAGTTAGTCAGTTTTATTTCTAATATCTATTAGTATTGAGCATTTTAGGGATCTTAATTATTGCTCATATTGAAATCATCATGTGATAGAAATAGTATTATTTGATTTGTTGATGTACGAGTTTTTTTTTTTTTTACATTTGAAATGGTTCATATTGTAAAATATTAAATACATATGCATTAGTTGTATTTAATGCAATTTATGATTCTAATTTTGTAAATCATGTTGATTATATAAATTGTAATTATCATGTTAATTTATATAATACATGTTGATTCAATGAAATAGTACTTGCACTGTATATTTGGGTGTTTGTTAGTATAACCCTATTGATTTTTGGTTAGTCGGGATCGACAGATCCCTAGAGTGACGACTCTACATGAAATAACTAGATTTCTTTGGATTTGTGTTTAGCTTCCCGGCATGGGTATATGATAAACCGATAACAAATATGTATGTTTATATATAAAAGAATATAAGCAAACATGAATTGGAAGTAATAAATGATTATAGGTCATTTTGAGATATGATGATACGTAGTATGATATCATTTTATGACATTTGAAATAATTACATTGATAGTAACTTGCCACATATATTAAGGTCACTAGCATATTAGATTTCTAATGTAGGAAAAATGACATATCTCATGACTATTTTAATTTTGTGAATATAGATTTCTATTTCTCTCTTTAGGTTGTTACTTCTACCATTTAATTGTCAAAATTGCATGCCCCATTCTCCTGTCGTTTATGCTTTGATAGATAGTAGTTGCTTGTTGAGTTTGATTTATCAAACTCACGCATTGTCTTTTTCAGTAGGTCCTACAGGCATGTTTGATGGACTGCCACCTCAGCAGCAGGGTTACTAGCAATTAATTATTTTTTTGTATTTATTATTTTATAGTAGTTTATTATGTTTATGTGTTTTGAGGATTGAGTAATTTTCTTTCGTGCTTTTGCTATATTTATATTTTCCTGTTGGCTTGTATCTGAACTATTATCATTTGAACGAATTGGTTAATTGAAATTCTATTAATGAATTGGCTTTGTTTCACTTCATCTGCTTACTCTAATGCATATATAAATATCATGTTGTATCTATTGTATATGCATGTTCTCTTTGTGAATGCAAAATATATTTTATTATCTCTTAATGATATCCGGTGTTGGCAGGGTGTACCACCTTTTGGACCCGTGGTGTGACAATTATCTTCTATTTTATTTGATATTTGGAGTATCATTCATGTAAATAATAAAATTAGTATGTTAAAGTTGTAAATTACAACTTAATTACATATTTTTGGCGCTATGAGGACCCTCCAAAAAATACAGTGGCGCTAACGAAAACCATCCAAAACGTCGGTCATTTGAAAAATAAAGAGAATAAAAACTTTGGCGGCAAAGCGAAAATGCTCAACAAATTTAACGTCACCTTCTCTTCGCGCTCTCCTCCGCAGATTCAACAATCCCATTTGGAATCAAAGAAGGTCGTCTCCTTCGTCCATGGCCGTCCCTCCTGCTTCGCCAGTTAGCCGCCGCCGAAAGATGGATGACAGCGAGAACAAGAAGGAGATCGCCATGTCCCCGGTCAAGCGTTCTAAGAACCCCGGAGTTCGAGTTCAGGGAGGGCGGATCTACGACTCGGAGAACGGGAAGACATGTCACCAGGTAAAACCTAGCTAACCCATTCCCGCATTTTTCTAATTTTACCTGCATTTCACTTCCTATGAAATGTAAGCAGTGCCGGCAGAAGACTATGGACTTCTCAGCCTCCTGCAAGGCGATGAAAAGGGAAAAGCCTTGCACTATCAAGTTCTGCCACAAGTGTCTCCTTAACAGGTATTTTCTTTTCAAAACTTCGTATCAATCTAATGTTGTATACTTAGGGAATTGGTTGACCCAGGTATGGTGAGAAGGCCGAGGAAGTTTCTACTTCGGATGACTGGAAGTGCCCTAAATGCAGGGGAGTCTGCAACTGTAGCTTCTGCATGTAGCCTATTCTTAACTTTTCTTGGCGGATGTGTCGTCTTATTTTTCCTTCGTTCCATAATTTTGTGGCTCGATTCTTGTTTTAATACTGTAGGAAGAAGAAGGGCCAGCAGCCAACTGGGATTCTCGTCCATACAGCCAAACTTACTGGGTTCTCGTCAGTTCATGACTTGTTAAGTCACGGAGGAGAGAATGTGCCGAGAGAGGCTATCGCCTCACCGAAGGGATCCCCTGCGTCAAGAATGGTAACTTTTATCTTGATTGAATTGCCAGTTCTGCAACTAAGTTTTTTTTTTTTCGTGTCGGAATTGCTTTCTTTATTATTACTACTTTCATGTTCTACATTGGAAGGGACAAGTGGCATCAAAAAGATGCAGGGATAAGGAAAATTACAATTTTGAAAAGAATGTTACTGTGAGCATGGAAGCTGATTGTGTTAAGAAGGGTGCGCTCGTAGAGAAGAATGATGGAAAACCATTGAAAAAGTTAAAACAGACGAGTCTTAAGGTTGAATGTGCAAGGAGTCACGAGGATCAAAATAAGAAAACGTTGCAGTACAAGAGTCCAGCAGAAGGTTTGCCTGGACATGCAGATAACAAGGAAAACTTACATGACGTAACTATGGACGAGACAATTGAAAAACATCTCAAGCCAAGGGGGCGGCCTCGAAAGATTGCTACAATGCCTGTTCGACCTCCAGGGAAACCTCTGACTACTGTTGCAGGTTTTGATCTGCCAGCTGAAGATGTTGGACCTGCATTGCAATTTTTTGAATTCTGCAACGTATTTTCCAAGGTATAGTACTTGAATCTTTCTAGTTCCTTTTGATGACATATCGTAGTTGTCCTAATAATGAATCTTCCTGCCTTTAAAATTGGCTCATATCTTAAACTGATTCAATTTTGAGCTGATTTGGCTCAAATCAGAAAATTTTAGTTTGTGGCAATTTGAATAGAGCATTGTAGGTCTCACCACTACTTAGAAATTAGTTAATAGTATTATATTCAATTCATTAAGGATATATATACATGAGTTGTTACTTATATTCAAACTCGAAATAGTTTGACCAAGTATATTCTTATTTCAGTTGGATTACATCAAAGATCAGCTTTAAGCCTATCGTTTTGCTTTAGTCTTGGATGTTCTTAGTTCTTACCACACATTTGCAAGATGATGTATCTTGGTGTATGTTTTTTTTAATGATATTCTTCTTGTTGATAAGACTACAATTTAAATGTTTTCGTTTGAGTAAATGTAAAATTGGATACATGGAGTGTAATTTTAGTATTCATAGATCTAGTAGTGGGATAGTGACATTGGGTGATCAAGCTATTGAAAAGAATGCACATTTAAGATATTTTGAGTCTATTGTTAAAAGCGATGGTGAAATAGATGGGGATATTATTTGTAGAATTCAAGTTGGATGGTTGAAGTGGATGAATGCATCCGGCCTATTTTGTGATAGAAAGTACCCCTTCAAATTAAGGGAAAATTTTATATGATGGTGGTGAGACTTGTAATTCTTTAGGGTGTAGAGTGTTAGGTAGAATGCTAGTTATTAAAATGAAAGCATAAAATTAAGTTAAGTGTTACAGAGATGAGGATGCTCAGGTGGATGAGTTTGTTTACAATTAGACATATTACAAAATGAGTGGAGATTGGAGTAGCTTCATTGGCAAATAAAATTAGAGAGAGTTGCCTTATATGATTTGGTCATATAAAATGTCAACCTTTTGATGACTTTATTAGGAGAGTAATTGTATTAGATCCAACCTATGTTAAAGATAGAGGTAGATCTAAAAAGACTTGGTTATAAAGTATTAAAAATGATATATATTTTTTTTAAGTAGATTTAAATGAAAATTTGACTTATAGTAGATACAATGATGAAAAAGAATTTATGTAGATGACTCTACGTATTGGGATAAAGGCTTGTTGATGTTGTTGCCGCAATTTGAATAGAGTTGATTCATAACTATTTTTGCTGTTATTTCATTTAATTGTATGTTTTTGATATCCATGTTATGATCAAAGTGTTATAATCAAGATTTATTTCACATCAATTAAAGAAATGCACTTAAACAACATAAATTTATGTACTAAGTAACATAAGAAAGTTAACCAAGTATTACATCAAAGTGATCTGAACAAAAGAAGTATTTTTTTTTTCCTGAACAAAAGAACTATTGTTAGTGAATAAAGTATGTTCTACAATATTTATTAAAATTAGGGGACTATTTAGGGAAGTTTAAAAATGAATGAAAGTAGTTTCTCAGTTTAGAATTCTCTTTCTAAAATTAAGAAGGTAGTTCTAAATTACGTTGGCTTATAAGTCATCTTATATATGTACATATATAATGGAGTAATGATTTGATTTCACTTAGTATATAGTTAATTGGAGGGCGGTTAAAAATAAAATCATTGTAATCTAAATAAACACAAGAATCAAGTTTGTAAGCGGTTAGTTTTGACACTAACTTCAACAGAATCCATCTTTCAAACTCAAATATTATCAATTCTAAATAATTTAAAATAAATTGATTATAAATAAGGGAATTATTCTCTTTATTCTCTTTCTGATTCGTTGTTAAAAAAGGAATGAAACTAAAATTTATTTTAGGATCAAGTTCTTAAAAATAAAAACATCTAATGAAATAATCTAAACAAAGAGTTTATTCTAATAATTATAACTATTTGAAGGCTTGGTATCTATTAGTTAAAAAATTTGTACATAACCTAAGTAAATACATTAATTTTTATTAACCCCAAATTATAATTTTATTTGACTATATTTTCTCTTATGATCAAACACTTAAAAGTAAAATTACCTAAGAAATCTTTAGGCATTTTTTAATTAAGTTATTAAATAAATCAATCTATACTTAACTAGCCTATAAAATCAGATTAAGCTTCACTGGGCATTTTTAAATCCTTGGTTTGCACCAAACAAATCTTGGATTGGACACAAAATTTTTCCTTTTTGTGTCTGTATTTGGTTATATAATGTTTTTGTTCTTTTGTTTAAATAGTGACATTATTCGACTCTAGGTTCTTGATATAAAGAAAGGGCAGCCTGAAGCAATTATCAGGGGATTGTTAAGAGGCTCTATCTCACTTCGCCATTGCCGAACAGCATCTGCAATTATTCAATTTCAAATCAGATTGCTCTCCTTCATCCTAGAGGACATGGGAGAAGGGTATGCATTTTAAAGTATGCTATGAAGTTTCATATCACAATTGTTTGGTACACTGATATTGACTTATTTTTACGTAATTAATCCTGAAGGCACTACTTGAAAACCAATGGTGAACATTCATGGTTAAAAGCTCTTGGTAAATGCCTCAACCAATATAAACATCTTGCAACAGGGTTGCCTTTAGATTTTATTGACAACCCTTCTAAATACAACAATTTGGATTCGTCAAGAAAACTAAGGATCTTAGTGTTTCTTTGTGACGAGGCTCTTGGCACTGAGTAAGTATTTTTCTTTCTGAAACTTGATTATATCATAAAATTTTCATAGTAGTTTTCAATTTTGTGTACTATTTTCATTAGAGCACTGAGGAAATTTCTTGATGAAGAGTATGCAAAGTTTGTAGAAGAAAAGAAGGAAAGGAATGAACAGATTGGTGCTGCTAAAACAAAGGTGGGCAAATGGAAATGCAGTTGAAATTATCCATTTTGTTAGAATTCTGGAGAAACGCCACTTGAAGATCTACCTTTTTCTTTCAAATGTTTACAGGAAAAACTTATCAAGCAAACTCTTAAAAATGATCTTGCCAAAGCAATGCTCCCAACAGAAGGGGCCACTCAACTTTCAATATCTGAGCATGGCGAACTTATTTCAAAAATACGACATGAAACTGAAAAAGCTCATCAAGAAATGTTAGAGTCGATTGAGCTTTTGCCAAAGAGTATGCAACAGTACATCAATAACTTGCATTCATTGGTTACACACCATTTACCTTGCACTATGATCGTAGTTTATATTTTTTAATGAAATCATTGTGCATTAATGTAGATCATTGCAATTCTAGTTCCAGTTTTTTTTTTCTCTTGTTTTCAACTTGTTTTTAAGAGTTATTTGAAAGACTACTTAGAAACATCAAGAAGCCTATATATTTATGAAGTTGCTGTTCTTTGTTCATATCTCAAACAATTATCAAGAGAAACAAGCACCAGATGCTGTTCGGATTAGTCCCCTGTTTTTAGAAAAGGATGGAACTGTGTTCTGGAGATTAAAAAGCTATGAAAGAAGTTCAACCATTATGGTCCAAGGTCTATACTTGACTTTTACTTACCCACCATTGATGGCCAAGTATATTACCCTGGCATTTCTACCTGTTCTTTGCAATTACAGAATTTTTGCAATTTTCCTTTCAGATATTGAGAATTGGAGTGTGTTTACACCTCAAGAGAAGTGGTTCATATTTGATGATGATCAACAACTGGTGGAACAATATCTTTCCTTTTTGAGGTACAGAAAACATGAAACCTTTCATTTCGCCTTAAAAAGCTCTTGTTTATCTCAAATTTACAGTGGTCTCTTTTATACTCTGAACTTTGGAACCAACTGTGCTTTGAAACAGTAAAATCTTCAATGTTTGTTCCGTTTATGATCTTTGGCAATGATAAAACTTGAAATATGCTTTTGGCCTTAAAATTTGTCCATATGGATGGCCTACCAAAACATATTAATTTTCCATGCATAAATAATTTTAGCATTGAATCCTCAATGTGCTGGTTGCAGTGTGAGAATATTTGCTTGAGTTATATTTCTCGTTCCCTACTTAACGGTTTGTTTAGTTGTTTTAAAGCTGTCCTTGTAACTCCCCTTTCCAAATATACCATACAAACATAGCATTACAAATGTAATTAATGTAGTAGAATGTTCAGGTGCTTTTATATGATATAAACCCTTACATTATAGGCTTATTTTGTAAATAAAAGCTGAGCAATCATAGAATTTAGAGGTGAAAATGAGTCTACCCAAGCTTGGGCCATCCATTGCTTGAGCTTGTTTATTTAATCGAGTTTGAGCTTCATTTTGTGTTCAAGTTAGTTGATGAGCCGATTTATTTATTATAAAAGAGAATATCAATTTTTAATGTATTATTATAATAATATTAATATTGCAAAAATAGTAAATTAAAGATAAATAATAAGAAATTATTCGAAATAAGGAATATAGATATAATTTTAAAATATATTTAGCAAATTTATGTTAAAATCATTGAATTTTAAAATATTTTAAGTGCATTTTATATTCATATTTCTAAAAAATGAGAGAGCTTGTGAATTAGCAAGTTGAGTTGAAGTTAGCTTAAGTTTGACTTGTTAGTTGATCAAGCTAAGCTAATGAGTCATTTATTAACTTGAGTTTGAGCCAACTCACTAATTGGTCTGACCCAGTCTATTAATCTTTTCTTTTCATTAACTGTTGCCAATAAGTCAAATGGCCTACTATTCTCCTTAATTTCTGGTTCAGATCTGAAAGTGCAAGGAAGCAAAAGGAACTGAAAAATATGCTAAAGGGTACTGCATCGATAAAGGAAGATCTTTCTAACAACTTTGAATCCCAAAATTGCTTGACAGAAGGTACTAATTCTGCTCTCATTTCACAGCATTCTTTCTCAGCTAGAGGCCTCTTTTGAATTGCAAGTCTATAATTATTATCTTTTATATATTTTACATCTTTTTTACAGTAACTGAGTGCTGTTTAGTTGATGGCAATGGAAGTGGAAAGGCCGTAAGCTCTACCTAGTTGATAGTTACCCATCGGTTTTGTATACTTTTTGCTTACTTAGTTTTGTTCTGTACTTGAGCCTATTTTTCTGTGATTTCTTCTTGAACTCATATTGGTCAAGCTGTGTATGTATATGGCTCATGCTTTGCTTTCACAGAGCATTTTGTTTTTCATGTGGGTTTGGCAATTGCCAGGTATTAATGGTGAATGTCCCTTTTTTTATTGTTTCAAGCTTAGATTTATGAGAGTTGTCTTCAATGCAAGAAACTAAAGTAGAGGTTAGTGAATAAAAAATGTGAAGAATAAAAGGCCTAGTTTTGGAAAACTAGGTTACCATTGAACATTATGGTTTGGTTTGGGACAGCTTTTTTATTGTTTCTTAAAACAACTTTCTAGTTTAAAAGTTAAAATTTTTATACTAGAAAGTTGTTTTAAAAAATAGTAAGAAAGCCGTCTTAAATGAAGCTTATATTTCTTTTATTTTGTGCTTATTTTTAATTTAGCTCTATTTTGAGCTCAAATTTGATTTTAAGACTTCGCTTAGGATAGTTTTCTTTGTGCGTTCTAAATAATTCTAATATAAAAAAATCATAAAACAACAAAAAGCAACAAATGTCAATAGTTATCTCAAATGAACCCTAACTTAGTGTTTCAATTTTTTTTTCCAGTTTAATTCCTAGTCTCTTAACAGTTAGGATTCACTTTTGAGCAGTATATTTTGCTATTAAAGATTTAGGCTTTGTTTGGGATGGCTTTTTTACTGCTTCTTGAAGTAGCTTTTTATTTTTTAAAAGTTGCTTCAAGAAGTAGTAAAAAAGCCGTCTCAAATGAAGCCTTAATTGGTACAATTTTTTTATTGTTTTGCTTTTTAGATTGGAATCACATTTTTGTTTGATTCATATTTTCTTGCCATTGTGTTATTGCTTATTAAAAATTTTGTTATGAAAAATTATTTTTTATAACTATATCTAATGATGTATGAAAGTTGTGAAAAAATTCTTATGAAATTTTAAGACAATTTATAAGTCATAGCAATTTTTTAAAATGTTATTTTTTATAATAATTTTATGATTATCTTTATAAAAATTATGGTATCCCAAATAGGTTTTATAGTATATATAAAGCCTTGCCTAATAAGCTTTTTGGAGTGGGTGATAAATTAGAACAAATTATTTTAAATACATATTGAAAGAACTTTATTTGGGAATATTATACTATAATGATGGTAGACATTATTTTTTCTTTACCATTGATATATTATATATATATATTCTTCAATTAAATAATAAAAAATACTTGAAATTAAAGAGAAATCTATTTCAATATGGATTTATTCTTATTGCATCATAATAAATAAGATCAACGGTAAGATTTTCTTGATTAAAGTTTTTAAAATAAATTAAATTGTCTTTATGTATTAGTAAATTAGTATATACACTAATGGCATATGGTCAAACATCTTGAAATATAAATGCATGGCTTTTTGACCAGAATTTTGCAACAAAACATATGCATGCCTTGTTGATCACCATATAGTTAATTCTCTCACATTATGTCTGCAAATAAATAAATGCACATATAACTTAACATAACATCCATGCTCATGAATGTGATAGTCTTGCTTAATTTGCAAGGTTATTATCATTTCCTAATTATAATAAATTATATTAATATCATCTAAGATTAAGGCTTCATTTGAGATAGCTTTAGATCATTGCTTTTTCTTTACTTTTAAGAGATTTTTGTACTAAAAAGTAGTTTTACTAAGCAGTAAGAAAATTGCTCCAAATAAAGCCTAGAATAACATGCCTTTCAAAATAATTAGGAGTGTTAGTTGGCTTTTCTATCCAAAAGGGATAGATGTTTAAGAAGATAGAGCAAAACATAAAATCCCTCATAATCATTCAATGATCTTTGTTGATGTTGAGTTATGCTTAATATGCCTTAGAAAAAGAGAGAGAGAGAGAGAGAGAGAGAGAGAGAGAGAGAGAGAGAGAGAGAGAGAGAGAGAGAGCAAGCATTTGGGCGATCTATTATAATCTAAAAATTGTGGCATATAACTAAAATTTATACAAGCAATATGATCCTTGAGGTAGCTCTACTTAAGCACATAGTATGTCTAACTAAATTTCTTAAAAAAGAAAGATTACAACTTGGCATAACATTCAGATTAAAACATAGACTTTTTTTTAAAAGCATAGTAAGCACTGTTCTGATTTTGATTTGTGTTTTATTGACATCACAAGTCACAACATAATGACAATATAGTGAAGCCAATTCTTAACATTACAACATATCACAAAATTTGATAATATCCATCACAAAATATCACATACCTAAGGATGCATATAGGGTATCCTATAAATCACTTTATGTGTGCCAATTTTAGAGTCATTTTTAACATTTTGAGTCATATGATCTTTAATGGGATTCCATATAATTCATTTAATGCTTTAATGTAAGCCAAACATTTAAGGCATGGTAAGCATAAGGTGAATTATATTATATAAACAAGATGACTAAACAGTTAAGGTGGCAAAATTAAGCCCTTAAATTCTATATCAAGCAACAAATGGTGTGCTCCTAATCATTGGAAATTGTTTTCTAATAATTGGATGTATATATGGGTGAACTCGATTCGTGTTGAGTGGATGATGCTTTCATGTCAACTTAAGAGGTTTCAATACTTGGGCAATAAAACATTCGTTGATGATAGATCTAATAGTGTATGAGAAGGCACATGGGGTTACTCTCTTAAGAAATCCATAGGACTAGGACATGCTATATGACACTCCCATGATTATTATATCAAGATGCCCTTTGATAGTAAAGTCATCATCCACTAACTAAGGACACCTAATAAAACATTGACTTTTAGAGAATTTTTCTCAATAATGTTGGAGTTTTTTAACATGATTCAAGAGGTTAGATTGGTGAACTTTCACTAATGTTGAAGTTTTTTAGGGTGATTCAAGAGATTAGATTGGTGAACTTAAAGAGGTTAATGCTTCTAAGTAAATAATGACCAAGGTTGTGCTCTCATGTGTGCATCTCAAGTAATTACTAAGATGACCAATTGGTTTGTGTGTTGGGATGTTTCACTTGAGGAAAATGAAGATGATCATAACTTCTTTTCTTTTGGTGTGGCCAAGAATATCATCTTGACCATCATCATATTTGAGCTTATTGCAACTCAGGCTCCTGAGTTTATATTTTGATGATAGCAAATATTATTGATTGCCTATTTATTTCTTCTAGTATTTATAATGAATATCTATTTGTGTGTTGACTAATATTTCAGGTACAACATGCACTATTATTTGAAGATTCAGTGCTTAAGATTGGGTAGAATAGATTATGTTGAAAGAGTATGTAATTTTTATTTATTTATTTTTAATTTCTTAAGTTAGGTCCTGTAAGTGTGTGTGCTAGCCTGATGATCGTGCACACACAAAAAGGGGGGGGGGGGGGTCAAAAATAATTTTAAATATTTTAGTTTTTTTTATAAATCATATTGTACAATAGGTATCATACTAGCTGATTTGTTATTACAAAAATTAATTAAATATTTTATTTATATGAAAAAAATAATTTTGAAATAAAATACTAATATATATAGTATGAACAACACATAGTGCTAGACGATTTGTTATAATTAAAAAACCCCGCCATTCATGGAATTAGGCAAAAATTTGCATTTGAAAAGTTGTTTTATTCATACTGTACAAACCTAATCATATTGTACGATGTTTAAAATATTTTCTAATTTATTCAAGTGATTAATCAATCGAATTTGCTTAATTTTGATATTTTAATCATATTGTACGAACTCGATCATACTGTACGATTGACATAGACAATATTTGGTCATCCTGGATGAATTGTAATTCAGTTGAACTAATCACACTGTACTACCTTTCATTTGTAGAGGTGATCGTACATTGCAAACAGGCAAAATTGATTTGATCGTATTATATGGCTGTTCATTCATATTGATGATCGTATAATACTAATATGTCAAATTATGCACATCGTATTAGAAAATCTTGCGATTGTATTGTACGATATTTGACGGTTGAATTTAATTTTTAGGATTTTTAAGCCCAGTATTTAAGCTTTCTTATAAGACTTTGTAATAGACTTTTGGGCATTTATTGATTATTTTCCTCTGAAGAAAGCTTGAAGAGAGAGCCTAGAACTTGGGAGAGAAAGGGTAGAGTTTGTGTGTGGGTGTGTGTGTGTGGTGTGTGAGAGAGAGAGAGAGAGAGAGGAGAGAGAGAGAGAAGATCTTTATATGGGTTGCATGGGAGTATGAGAGGGAGTTTAACACGGGTTGCTCTAGTGAACTTGCACATGAGTTCTCCATGTATCAAGGTTTGTCTTGAGGGAAGTTTTGGAAGAAGACCTCCTCGGTGTCAAAGGACTTGTTTACTCTGCCACATCAAAGAAGGCGAAATTGATTTCAGGTTCTCTATCTTCACCATGAGAGTGAAAAGAATTCAAGTCTGTCTTCACAGAAGGGTGAAAAGGATTCCAATTTTTCTATCTCACTAGGCGGGTGAAAATGATTTCAGGTTCTTTATTTCACCAGGAGGGTGAAAAGGATCACTACAGGAAAAACAGTGAAAACCGGCGGTTTTTACGGCGGTTAGTGTTAAAATTACCGGCGGTTTGTCAAATTACCGGCGGTCTAACGGCGGTTCAGTGACCGCCGGACAAACGGCGTAGGAAATAAATTCCGACGGCCTTTTACCGGCGGTTTATTTTTGCGGCGGTTTTCCGGCGGCCCATACCGCAGGTGATCACCGGAATTTCAACCGTCGGTCTTTCGGCGGTTTGGCCGCGGTAATGTAACCGCCGGAAAACCGCCGGTCATAGTACCGGCGGTGTTCCGGCGGTTTTAAACCTGGCGTCGTCTGGTTCATTAGACCGCCGGACGGCGCCGTTAGACCGCCGGTACCTTACGGCGGTTGACGGCGGTTATAGCCGTCGGTATTACGGACGGGTTTTAAACCGTCGTGCGTCCATCGTAGCGACGCCGGGTGACCGTCGGTAAGCCGCCGGTATTCACCGGCGGTTTAATAATAACACCGGCGGTTTTATCTTGCCCGTCCGGTATCGTAGTTTCCGGCGGCCAAACCGCCGGTTAGCCGCCGGAAAACCTTAGGCACCTGAAAAAAAAAATTGACAGCATCCCCTCTATTTGAGGGAGGTTCACCCTAAAGTCTAAACCTGCAGAAAAAGCATATATATGTTGGGCAACACGCCGCTATATTCATCACAACCAGAAAATACAAAATTCATCACAACATTACAATCACAAGTTCACAAAATAGTTCATGATAATGCTACAATCACCAGTTCAGAAGTTCACAAGTTCTAATTAATACATTCATCAAACATAATAAACATCTAATCATCATCGGTATCCTCACTGTCTGGAGATGGCTGCTCCTGTTGGTCCTTCTTCCTTTGTTTTCCAGCTCTGTAGGATTGCAACTCTGCTTGCATTTCATTCTGAGCCTTCCTCATTTCTTCAATCTCTCTAGCTTGAACCTTTTCATCTCTTCAATCTCTCTAGTAAGTGCTGCAACCCTCTCACTTACAGATTCTTCAGCTCCACTTGGATCATGGAATGCAGAGGTGTATGAACTGCCCTCAATAGCAAAAGCTTGTGAACCCATGCCATATACCCTCCCCCTCTGTCTTCCACCAACAACTTCTGACCATGTGTGATACTCAGAAGTATGGGCCGATCCAGAAGATGATCCCTCGCCAGTGGACTGCCTACTTTCTCTAACTCGTAAGAAATCATCCTGCAAGTTACAAATAGTTTTATTAAAATAAAATTTTTATTCTAAAATCCAAAAAATTTTACTCACATGAGCCTTCTTAGATTTCTCATCAACCCACTGCTGGTCAGCTTGATGTTGATGAGTTCTTGTATGCAGCTCCAATGGTGTTGGCTCCCGACCCAGGTGCGCTTTTTGAAAATTTGATGCTTAGTTATACTAACATAAATATATGTAATAAACAAATTCAAAACACTTACCAGTCGCCGCCTATGTTCTGTATGAGGTACAGATCCACCAGTATGAAGAGAGCTTCCTAAACCGCCGCAATCAGAGGCTCTGTTCTGTTTATTCTGCTCTCTCATTTTTATAAACTCCGGGGTAGCCCAAGCACTACTCAAATCTCCAAACGCCCTCTCCAATCCAATTAGGCCTCTGCCCGGACTTTCTAATGTCCGTGAACATGTCTCTGAGACGGGTCGCTCCTCTCCTCTCAAAATTAGATCTGATCCTCGTGCTGTACTCAGGCAACCACCTAAATTTCTTTCTGTACAAATTTAGGCAATATCAAAAAGATTAGTACAAATTAAATCATATATTTGAAATCATACAAAAAAAATATACCTGAAATTCTCCAAACCACATATCTCTAACAGGCTTTGGGATCTTCTTCAGGATAAGTAAGGAGCATCATACTTATTCTTTATTATATCCCGGATCATATGTATAGGTGGCTTGAAGGATTGAAGCTGCAAGTGAATTTGTTTATCAATAACATGTAATATATCAAAATAAAAACAACTGAATAACTTAAATTGAACTTACTTATCGCCGTCAGGCTCGATGTATTGACGCTTATCTGTTGCTGTTGCAGGATCGGTAGCGCCAACCTCTGGTGGTCGTGATGGTCCACCCTGTTCATGCTGCACCGGATAGGGTAGTAGTAATATGGGTAAGGGTAAGGAGGGTGAGGACCAGTGGATGGACCAGCAGCCTGTGATGATGGTGGGGGGTAATATGGATAGAATGGAGAAGCATGTGTCTGATCTGGAGAGGGGAAGCGAGGACTCTCGTCGAGCTGGGAGGGAAGTGGCCAGGGAAGTATGGAGGTGCAACAAGAGGTGGATCTAACTGTCCTGACCCTGCTCTGGTGAAGGCTGCTGGCTCCTGGCAGGTGGTGGCGGTGGTGGTGTAGGTAGATCTGGTGCAACTGAAGGCCCCTCACCTACCTCAGTCTGTGTGGGTACTCTGCTAGTCGTAATCTTCTTCCGGCGGAACTTTGAGGCAAATGATTTACGAGGAGGATCGTCGCCTGAAGCCATCTGCAATATTAAAACAAAAATAATTAAGAAATAGTTAATAAAACAGTTAATAAAGCAGTTAATAAAGCAGTTAATAAAGCAGTTAATGAAGCAGTTAATGAAGCAGGTAATGAATTACGAGAAGCAGTTAATAAAGCAGTTAATGAAGCAGTTAATAAAAGACAAGGTGGCAAAATACAATATCATTTCTAAGCAGTAATAAAAATTTACATAACATTTAAATTCTACAATTCTAAATTACAGAAACTAATCAGAATCATCAAAACTATTTTCATCACTCTCAAGAGTATCTTCACTTTCATCCTGGTTCTCTTCTTCTTCTGAACTAGTTGAACTATTGACATCTTCTAACTCCATTTCAATAGTAGAGGTTGTAGTTGGCATATCCTCAATTTCAACAGGCATATAACTTGACATCTCATCCTCTTGATGTGCAGTTGCTACAATGTATTGTTGATCAATTATTCCCCGTGCTTTTGTTTTTATGACAGCTAGCCAATCTTGTTTGTCTCTGCGACCACTGGGATATTTGCTGAAATAAACTTGAATAGCTTGGCTTGCTAACACAAATGGATCAAACTTTCCGTATCTTCTACTATGTTTAACATCTACTAAACCATACACAGGATGAACCCTTGTGCCTCTATTTTGTACTGGATCATACCATAACAGTTAAATAAGCATACAAAGTTCTCATCTTCCCCTGGGTACTCCAAGTCAAGGACCTCATTCAAAATACCATAATAATCACACTCATCTTCTTCATGAGTGTTTCCTCTAACACATACTCCACAATTTTCAGTTTTTCTTCCTTCACTCCACGATTTGGTATGAAATCTGAAACCATTCACTATATATATTGGCCAAGTTTTTACTTTTCGCATTGGACCCCATGCTAATGCTTGCAAACCTTTATCGAAACATTTGTTATCAGGATTTTGTACCTAAAAAATATTTTCAAATTTTAGTAATTTTGATAATAAATAAGATTTAAATTTATAAAAAAAAATGTACTCACATTATGATCTGAACCAAGTTGGAAATTCATTTGCAACAGCTTGCTCAATTTCCCTTGAATCTGTCAAAGGCAAAATTGCTTACGAAATACCTGTTGACAAATAATACATAAGTATTTTAAATAAACATTACTATTTATTATTAACATTATGTAAGAACTTACTCTAAGATTGGCTCAACTTCTTCAAGTTCAGTAGTACATACAAATTCGCTATATTTATTTCTAAATCGTTGAGATATCTTTCAACACATTTGCCACTAGGCTTTCCTTGCCTTCTAAATACTGTTAGTGTAGCATGTGATTGTTCTTCTACATCGAAGTCCATGTTACGACCATTTTTGTTCTTGTACTCCTTACATGTGGCTCGAAATAGTAGGAGCAAAAGTGTGTTGTTTCTTGAGATAAATATGCTTCACATATCGATCCTTCTGGTCGTGCTTTATTCTTAACATATTTCTTCAACTTGTTCAGATATCTATTAATCAAATAAAAATATGTTATCTTAACTGATTCAAAATATTGAGTAATTAATAAAAATCTTAACACATTTACCTTTCGAAAGGATACATCCAACGATATTGTACAGGTCCACCAACTCTAGCTTCGTAAGGTAGATGGACTGGAAGATGTTCCATAGAATCAAAAAAACCCGGGGGAAATATCTTCTTAACTTGCATAGGATGATTGGTATGTTATCCTCGTACCTCCGTAAAGCATTTTCACTTAGTTTAGATGAACATAAATCTTTGAAGAAAATGCTAAGCTCAATCAACGGATTTGATATGTAATCGGGTAACATACTGACTATGATCGGAAGAAGAACCTCCATAATTATGTGACAATTATGACTTTTGAGTCTAAATAACTTGCAGATTTCAAGTCAACACATCGGCTTATATTTGATCCATAACCATCCGGCATTTTTAAACCTTTAAACCACTGACATATCATTCTTTTTTGCTCTAACGTGAACGAGTAAGGAGCTTTGGGCTTCATTAGTTTACCGTCAGTTGTTGTTACTAACTCCAAATTTTTTCGCCGACAAAACTCTTTAATGTCCATCCTTGCTTTGACATTATCTTTACTCTTGCCTTTAACATCCATAATTGTATTAAAAATATTATCCAGAAAGTTCTTCTCAATGTGCATAACATCCAAGTTATGTCTTATCAAATTAGTTCTCCAATAAGGTAATGTCCAGAAAATACTTTTTTTAATCCAATTATGTTGAACACCATAACCCGAAAATTTAGATTCTGATAGCATTGGATACTCAATAATTGTTGGAATGTTGGAAAGTC
The DNA here is from genome assembly GCA_022539455.1 of Dendrobium nobile. Classification (NCBI taxonomy): domain Eukaryota; kingdom Viridiplantae; phylum Streptophyta; class Magnoliopsida; order Asparagales; family Orchidaceae; genus Dendrobium; species Dendrobium nobile. Next base: position 63,433,927 of record CM039733.1, on the reverse strand, counting down.
TCTGGAGTATCTCATCACCACTTAATCTGGGTGGAGGAGGTGATCGCTCAATTCTGTTTTTAACAAATGCTTCTTTATTTCTTCGAAACTGATGATTAGCATGTAGAAACATACGATGACAATCAAACAAGTATTTTTCCCTCCATGTTTTAATGTGAAAAGTGTGTCATGTTTGTGTTTTTTTCATATCAGGTTGTTCAAGTTTGGTTCATGTTTGTTTGAGCTTTATTGTTTGTTTTCATGTTTGGTTCATTTAAATTAAGAGTGTTCATGTTCGGTTCATGTTCAGTTTGTGTTCGTTCGTTTAGTGCTTATCGAGCTTTAAACAAACAAACATGAATGAGCTATAAACGAGCTATACTTTTAGATGTTCATGAACTTAACAAACGAGCTTATCGAGCTTCCTAACAAACAATTACATCGAACATGTTCGCGAACATATCTAACGACTTTTTTTAACTATCAAACAAACAAGTTCATAAACATACATATGAACAAATATATTTATAATAAAAGCAATTGTTTACGTATAAAGGCAATGATTTTATAAGCAAATCCCATCTTCACAGAATTTTCCTAACAGCAGCATTAATAAAGACAATGATTTATAAATAAATAGCCATATATATATAGCTACAATTTTTTTGACATTGCTACATTCACTTAAATTTAATAAAAATACTTAATTAACATAAATAAATATTATTTACTTTAAATTTTATTATTTAACATAATTATATTATTATATTATAATAAATAGAATATTTATATATTTATATTTAATAATTTTATAATCAAATATTAATTATTTTTATCGAGCTTATTCAAGAGTTCAAAATCGAACACGGATCGAGCTTCTTATCAAGCTTAATTTCAAGCTTGTTCACGAACTTCAAATGATGTTGTTCGTGAACATAAATGAGCCGAACGCATTAGTGTTCAAGTTTATTTATTTAAGAATCGAGTATCTAAAATATTCAAGTTTGTTTGTTTAGTTAATTAAACGTCACAAACGAGTTTTAATCGACCACACAACGAAGTAGCTCGTCAGACGTTGGTTCGCCATTAGATCACACATTAGAATTCTACACATAATTATTTACTCTGCTCTATTCATTATATTAATATTAAGATACTCTATCACATAAGATAGATAGAAATATCCCCACTTATTCAACTAACTCTTTAGCAAAGGATGGTGATTACCACTTATAGAACCCAGCTACTCATCTTCTTTGCAGTTTAGTGAATTATTATAGAAGAATGGCAATAGATCTAACACACAATCACAAATTTCTAATTAAAATGAAATATAACCTCCTTTAGAAGATATTTGGATGACTTTAGCATATCTAAAAAAGCTTGCCACTCACCTAATTAAAAATTACTAGGATTTTAATTCTACATAGCAAAGTTCGAATGAGCCTAGCGCAGCACGGCCGTAGCATCAGTTCGCGTGCTTATTCAGCCAAATCCCGGCGTCGGACTCGTAAGGCAGCGGTAGGCGGTGACAGCGGTGCAACAGGCAGCGGCAGGCCGACAGCAAACATCAACCAACCACTTGATGCTAGATGTGACACAGACATCGGACTGACCGAATGACCTGGGACGCGACTCGATGGATGCCGGGCAGACGCGGGCAAGGGACACGGGCAAGCACAAGTAAGCGACACGAGTATATGCGAGTAGACACATTTTTCCCTGGTCATTCCCGACTTTTCGGGTCAACCCAAACCCACCAAGTTTTACAAATGGGTCGAAATCTTAACCCGAACATAACCCAGTTGAGTTGACCCAAACTCGAAATTTCGTATCAGGTTCGGGTCAGATTTTTTAGGTCGTATCAATATTAACACCCTAACATAGGAGTGTCCTTCTTTTCACATGCAATGTGAATTATTAATTTATTCTAAATTTTTTTATTTAAATTTGTACTTTTCATATATGGAAGTTTCTTCTAAAATTTTTCCTAAATTAACATATCCCTAGGTGTTTCTCATCATCATCACTTATAGAATATTATGAGTCACTTTCACTCATGTCATGCCACTTGATGGTCATGTTCTTTGATACTTTTAGCTTTATGTGCTCCTAAAGACCATATAAATGATCAATAGTATAAGAAGTTAAATCAAAACCTTAAAAAAAATAGTTTCCTTAGGCTCGAACCATATAAATAATCAATATATAGTAAGAAATTAAATCACAATATCAAAAATAATGGCTTCCTTAGGCTCCTATTCTTTTTGCAAAGTGTGTATGATCATTTCTGACAAGTATTAACCATATGAATTTGGCTAAAATTATAGAAGGATTAATTAATGAATTAATTATGTTAAAAATATTAATTAACCAATAATTGTTAGGTTCTTTTCTTTTAATCTGTATAGAAAAATTTATGAAAATTATCTAATTAATGATGAAGCAATCTATAAATAATATTTAAATAATCTGTTATTTGCCAAATTAACTTCAATTGATTATGTTTTATAATAAATCATATAAGTTTACAGTGCATAATGAAATCTCAATTTATATATATTTTTATTTCATTAAATTCTCAATTACTTCATCTTAATATCACTTACGAATAATATATTCAATAATTTATTATAAGTTTTAAATATTTAGTTTTGTAAATAGAAATTTTTGATGTTATGCACATAATTCTCTTTAAATAAAAAAATATAAGGATAATTATTATGAAATTAAAATAATATACAATTTAGGAGAAAAATATAGAATTGCTCAATCTCAATAAAATAAAACCATAAAAGCAACTTTTATACACTTAGTGGACTATGATTGGTTCTAATTTAAAAGATTAATAACTTTAGATTATGTTATTTGATTGATTAATTAGGAATTTATATTATTTTCAAATTCTTAATCATTTAAAATATAAGGAAATTTTATTTTTATTTACAAAATAAATGAATAATAAAATGACTATACTTTTTTTAATTATAATTGATATGTTCAAGCAATCAAATGTGCTATAGGCCAAAACAAATTGGTCCAAAGGTTGGCATGGGTCAATCCATGAAATCAAAACAAGTTAATGGAGGAAAAAATATTTATAGATATAATACCCTAAATATTTAAATTTAAACTATTACTATTATTTATATAGTACTATGTTAAGGAAGTTAGTGTATAAGGCAAACACAAATAAATGAGATCAATGATTAGGTCTTACCTCAGCTATTGCTTGCTGGGAGAACATAGAGGTCATAGAGAGTGGTGGGTAGTGAGTTAGGGGGGGCTATATAAATTGAATGTGAGCTCACCAAAAAGTAATTTGGAGAGGTGTCAACAAAGTTTAAATAATAGATGGTTTATGCAAGAGAAGTTGGGAGCAAGCATGTGTTTTTTTTCGAGAGATATCAGAGAGAGAGAGAGAGGAGGAGGTCGAGAGCCATGAAGGTTTAGGCATTGTGCAAATACGATAATAAGAGGAAGGACAAAAGAGATGAAAGGTCAAGATAATGTGAGAATATAAAGTTAAGGTGATTGACTATGTGTGAAGGGTGACGTGGATTGATAGCATAATGAGGGATTATAATGGGAGATATTATTGTTTATCTTGACCTAGACCGGTTCAGTTCGGGATTTCTCCACACACTAAGCCAACCGCCCGACTCCTCTCTTTCGCTAGAACCAAAGATGTCTCGCCTCATTCTTATGCGAGCGGTCGAACAGCCTTCCCTCATCCACAAATCTCCCTCCAATCATAATTTTTTTTACCTATTCGATGGATTCTCCCCGCATATAGATTCCCTCTCGCCATTTGAATCGGATAGAAGCTATGTCATCGCTTATTTATCCTCTTTTCTCCCTCGTAGCAACCACCAAAAGCCCTCCTCCCTCTCTTAGCCGTCGAACCTCTTCCCTTTCCCCTTTTCGTTTCTTCCCTACAAATAGCGCCATTATTGGCAAAAAAATATCCTCCATCTTCCATCTCTTCAAGCAAGGCGGAGTCTCCCTCTCCTCTTGGATTAAGATTGGTTCTTTTTCCTCCATCCTTACATGTCGAACAAGTTAGTAGTGATTATACGTTATCAATTTATTATTATTATGTTGTTTGTTTGGATGTTTAATTGGAATTGGGGTGTTATATCTTAATTAACGATACCTATATAGTTTTGTGCTTTTATTTGTGAGAGTCTTATGTTTATTGTATTGAAGTCTTTTTCCAATTAATTTGTATATTAAATTAGGATTCTTTTTGTATGACTTTGGAGCATTGTCTTTGTAGCCTGTCGATTCAATATTGATAGGCTTAGAGTTTCATCCCTAGCCTAAAAGTAAGTAACTGTTATTTATTTTTGGTGTGAACATACCCTTTTTTGTTATGGGCATAATCCATGATATTTGTATTAGAATTCCAATTTTATAATTATTAGATCGCCAGTTTTATTTCTAATATATGTTAATATTGAGCATGCCAATAATCTTAATAATGGCTCATATGAAATTATCATGTGATAAAAATAGTATTATTTTATTTGTTGATATACGAGTTTTTTTTTTGCATTTAAAATGGTCTTGTTATAAAAATGTAAATTCATATACAATTAGTTGTATTTAATGCAGTTTATATTCTCATGTTGTAAATCATGTTGATTATATAAATTGTGATTATCATGTTGATTTATATAACATATGATGATTCCATGAAATAGTACTTGCGCTGTATATTGGGTGTTTGCCAGTATAACCTTATTGGTTTTTGGCTAGCTGGGGTTGAGAGGCCCCTAGAGTGATGACTCTGCAGGAAATAATTAGATTTCTTTAGGTTGGTATTTACCTTCTCGCACTACAGGAAAAATCACTCATTAACCACAGCTTTTTCCCCGGCGATTTGTAAAACACCGATGGCTTTTTCGACGATTTAAAAACCGCCAGAAAAAAAAGGCGTGTCGAAACCATTACCGGCGATTTTTTGCACCGGCGGTTTGTACCGCTGGTTATCTTTCGACGGTCTGAGCGCCGGTGACTGCCGGTGCGTACCGATTGTTAAAACTGCCGGTAAAAAAATTATCGGTAGTATAATATAGACCACTGGTAAGCAGTCTGTACTATTACCGACGGCGTACCTGTGGTTAGAACCGAAGGACTTGCCAGCGGTGGTGATCGCCGGCATGTCGCCGGATTATCGCCGGACATCGTCGATAAACCGCCGCTAAATATCGGCGGTTTGAGTAGATTTTCGTGGCGTTAATTTGTTGTCCGGTATCGAAGTTTCTGGGCAACAACCACCGGTTGGCTGCCGAAACCTGTACATTTGAAAATAAAAATTAACATCTTCTCTCTATTTGAATGATTTTTACCCTAAACTCTAAACCTGCACAAAAATACAACAATCATAATAAATTGGGCAACACGTCACTATAATCAATCACAATAATTTTTGATAAAACCCGTTACCAAAATTAGACAAATTTGAATTTTGAGATTTGATTTAATCATACTTTACAATTATTAACGAGTATTACCTAACTTTTTTTGTAAATCAAAGAATTAAATAAGGATCAAATATTAATTAAATATCATACTATATGATCTAAATCATATAGTTCAATTTAACATAACCTTTACTAAACAAACCCTAGTTCATTCTGGATGATCTTTAATTTGATATCACTAATCATACTGTATGATTAAAATATTATATATGATTATTTGAAATGGGATTTGAACTAATTGAAAAGTGTAAACTTAGTATCGTATTGTTCGATCAAAAGCATTATATTAAAAATTAGGGTTTTATTTAAATATCTCACTTTAATTATTTCATATAAAGCTTGAGGGGTTGAGTTGAGTATCGAGAGATGTTTATCTTATATGAGAGAGCCTTGGAGAGGGAGAAGTGTCTCCTTGCTTGAGAGAGAGTCCAAACCACTTGGGAGAGAGAGGAGATGAGGTTGAGAGAGTGTTTCCTTGAGGGATTCAAGGGGTATGAGGGAGTCACTTGGTTATCCCTGTCGGCTTGCACCTTTGGTCCTCTAAGTTGTGGTGTTGGATCCCTTGGAGAGGAGCTTTAATGAAGAAGTCCTTAGGTAAAAAACTTTTCTACCTAAGAAGCTAGGGGAGCATCATCTCCATTATTATAAGGAGTATGAGGGAGCAACATCTCTACCATTGTGAGGAGCAAAAGGAGGGATTGGCATCTCCATCGTTGTGGGAAGTAGGAGGAGGGTTTAAGCTTTTCAAGAGGAAGAGATTTGTGAAGCTAATTCTTCACCTAGGAATAGAGAAGGGCTTCTTCACCATGCTGAGTGCAGAAGGAAATTTACTAGTGGAATAGCAAAAGAGAAGGATCTTTGGGGAGTGGATGTAGGTTGAGTTCAACCGAACCATTATAAAATTGTGGTTTACTTTTATTTTTTTACTTCATTGCATTTTATTTTCAGCAAAATTTTACTTTGAGAGTTATGGTTTGATCATAGCGTGCTTACGATCATTCCTAAGTTTGTTTAAACATTTGCTTTGAATCATTTTTTTAGAAATTCCATCGTTATATAGTAAAATTTGAAATACTTATGCAAAATAAGTATTTATATAGTAGGTTGAGAATAGAGTAACATTTACTTCATTGCTTTCATATAGTAAAAATTTTTGTAGTATATAATAATGATATCCTAATTTTTTTTAAAATGAAATCGAACACCTAAATAAGTATTTGAAATACTTATGCAAACAAATATGTACATTAATTTAAAAAAGTATTTATTTTTATAAACTAAGCTAAATATTTTAAGATTCATTGTGTCCACTATTCGACTCAAACCTAACTCTTCTATGTTAGAGCAATTATAGATTGCCCATCACCTAAGAATTTTATTACTATTAGAAGCTTTCATGGTTCAGTATATTTTATAGGAGATTCATTAAGAATTTCAAAACTATTATTGCCTTAATAACTGATTTGATAAAATTAGATAAATTTTATTAGATCCTCGCTACACAAAAACCTTAGATCAAATTTAGGTTTTGATTACTTCTACACCAATCCTTTGGCTTTCTAACTTTTTTGAAGCCTTTAAAGAAACTTGCAAGCTTTGGGAATTGGAATTGGAAGAATTTAAGTCAAGAGAATCACAATGTATTATTTTTTTTAATGAAATGTTGACTGAAACTAAGCAATCTTAAACAATACTTCAATTTTTGAGACATTAGGATATAATATCTTTTATTTAGAGAGTTTATTCTCAACTCAGACCATCATGCTTTAAATTTTATCAGCACTCAACAAAAATTGAGTCACAAATATACTGAATGGGTTAAATTTAAACCTACTGATGCCTTATTTTGGATGAACTTAATGGTTTCTTCCTTCAAACTAAAAGTCCCAAGATTTTATTGAAGTAAAGATGAATACCAAGTGTTCTTATAATCACTTGCTTCACCATGGATAGTTGGACAAACCTCTAAATTTACAAGGAATGATCTCATTCAATAATGGATATTTATATATATAAGAGAAAAGAAGTTTGTATTTATAGGACTTCTTTGAGAGATTTTCTCATTAATGAATTATATTTTTTTGGAGGAATATTTGGTCATTTTGGAAATACAAATTGTATGCTTGATGGAGAATTGATGTTAGCCCTCACTAAAATGAGATGTTCAAATATTTAAAAAAAAAAATACTTCTATGAAAACTATAATTAATCAAGTCAAGAATATTAAAAAGGTGATTATATTTTGATTCAAAATTTTCTTGAACATTATCAAATCATAAAATATAAGAAATTATACATGAAAGGGATTATGATCCTTTCAAATTTCTTAAAAAAGATGGATCAAATTAGGGCTGCAAACGAACCGAGTCGAGTCGAGTATGTGAGTGTTCATGTTTGTGTTTATTTCATATCAGGTTGTTCAAGTTTGGTTCATGTTTGTTTGAGCTTTATTGTTTGTTTTCATGTTTGGTTCATTTAAATTAATGAGTGTTCATGTTCGGTTCATGTTCAGTTTGTGTTCGTTCGTTTAGTGCTTATCGAGCTTTAAACAAACAAACATGAATGAGCTATAAACGAGCTATACTTTTAGATGTTCATGAACTTAACAAACGAGCTTTATCGAGCTTCCTAACAAACAATTACATCGAACATGTTCGCGAACATATCTAACGACTTTTTTTAACTATCAAACAAACAAGTTCATAAACATACATATGAACAAATATATTTATAATAAAAGCAATTGTTTACGTAATAAAGGCAATGATTTATAAGCAAATCCCATCTTCACAGAATTTTCCTAACAGCAGCATTAATAAAGACAATGATTTATAAATAAATAGCCATATATATATAGCTACAATTTTTTTGACATTGCTATCATTCACTTAAATTTAATAAAAATACTTAATTAACATATAATATAATATTATTTACTTTAAATTTTATTATTTAACAATAATTATATTATTATATTATAATAAATATAGAATATTTATATTATTTATATTTAATAATTTTATAATCAAATATTAATTATTTTTATCGAGCTTATTCAAGAGTTCAAAATCGAACACGGATCGAGCTTCTTATCAAGCTTAATTTCAAGCTTGTTCACGAACTTCAAATGATGTTGTTCGTGAACATAAATGAGCCGAACGCATTAGTGTTCAAGTTTATTTATTTAAGAATCGAGTATCTAAAATATTATTCAAGTTTGTTTGTTTAGTTAATTAAACGATCACAAACGAGTTTTAATCGAACCGAACAACGAGTAGCTCGTCGAACGTTTGGTTCGCTTGCATCCCTAGATCAAATGCTTATCACCTTAATTTTTTTGTTAATCTGCTCATTCATCTAATTATTAATATTAAAGATACTCTATCACATAAAGTAGTTAGAAAATCCCCACTTATTCAATCTAACTCTTTAGCAAAGGATGGTGATTACCACTTATAGAATCCCATGCTACTCATCTTCTTTGCAGTTTAGTGAATTATTATAGAAGAAGTGGCAATAGATCTAACACACAATCACAAATTTCTAATTAAATGGAAATATAAACCTCCTTTAGAAGATATTTGGATGACTTTAGCATATCTAAAAAAGCTTGCCACTCACCTAATTAAAAATTACTAGGATTTTAATTCTACATAGCAAAGTTCGAATGAGCCTAGCGCAGCAGCGGCCGTAGCATCAGTTCGCGTGCTTATTCAGCCAAATATCCTCGGCGTCGGACTCGTAAGGCAGCGGTAGGCGGTGACAGCGGTGCAACAGGCAGCGGCAGGCCGACAGCAACATCAACTCAACCACTTGATGGCTAGATGTGACACAGACATCGGACTGACCGAATGACGCTGTGACGCGACTCGATGGGATGCCGGGCAGACGCGGGCAAGGGACACGGGCAAGCACAAGTAAGCGACACGAGTATATGCGAGTAGACACATTTTTCCCTGGTCATTCCCGACTTTTCGGGTCAACCCAAACCCGACCAAGTTTTACAAATGGGTCGAAATCTTAACCCGAACATAACCCAGTTTGAGTTGACCCAAACTCGAAATTTTCGTATCAGGTTCGGGTCAGATTTTTTAGTCGTATACAATATTAACACCCCTACATAGGAGTGTCCTTCTTTTCACATGCAATGTGAATTATTAATTTATTCTAAATTTTTTTTATTTAAATTTGTACTTTTGCATATATGGAAGTTTCTTCTAAAATTTTTCCTAAATTAACATATCCCTAGGTGTTTCTCATCATCATCACTTATAGAATATTATGAGTCACTTTCACTCATGTCATGCCACTTGATGGTCATGTTCTTTGATTACTTTTTAGCTTTATGTGCTCCTAAAGAACCATATAAATGATCAATAGTATAAGAAGTTAAATCAAAACCTTAAAAAATAATAGTTTCCTTAGGCTCGAACCATATAAATAATCAATATATAGTAAGAAATTAAATCACAATATTCAAAAAATAATGGCTTCCTTAGGCTCCTATTCTTTTTGCAAAGTGTGTATGATCATTTCTGACAAGTATTAACCATATGAATTTGGCTAAAATTATAGAAGGATTAATTAATGAATTAATTATGTTAAAAATATTAATTAACCAATAAATTGTTAGGTTCTTTTCTTTTAATCTGTTATAGAAAAATTTATGAAAATTATCTAATTAAATGATGAAGCAATCATATAAATAATATTTAAATACTGTTTATTTGCCAAATTAACTTCAAATTGATTATGTTTTATAATAATATCATATAAGTTTACAGTGCATAATGAAATCTCAATTTATATATATTTTTATTTCATTAAATTCTCAATTACTTCATCTTAATTATCACTTACGAATAAATATATTCAATAATTTATTATAAGTTTTAAATATTAGTTTTGTAAATAAGAAAGTTTTTGATGTTATGCACATAATTCTCTTTAAATAAAAAAATATAAGGATAATTATTATGAAATTAAAATAATATACAATTTAGGAGAAAAATAGATATTGCTCAATCTCAATAAAATAAAACCCATAAAAGCAACTTTTATACACTTAGTGGACTATTTGATTGGTTCTAATTTAAAAGATTAATAACTTTAGATTATGTTATTTGATTGATATAATTAGGAATTTATATTATTTTCAAATTCTTAATCATTTTAAAAATATAGGAAATTTTATTTTTATTTACAAAATAAATGAATAAATAAAAATGACTATACTTTTTTTAATTATAATTGATATGTTCAAGCAATCAAATGTGCTATTAGGCCAAAACAAATTGGTCCAAAGGTTGGCATGGGTCAATCCATGAAATCAAAACAAGTTAATGGAGGAAAAAAATATTTATAGATATAATACCCTAAATATTTAAATTTTAAACTATTACTATTTATTTAATATAGTACTATGTTAAGGAAGTTAGTGTATAAGGTCAAACACAAATAAATGAGATCAATGATTAGGTCTTACCTCTAGCTATTGCTTGCTGGGAGAACATAGAGGTCATAGAGAGTGGTGGGTAGTGAGTTAGGGGGGGCTATATAAATTGAATGTGAGCTCACCAAAAAGGTAATTTGGAGAGGTGTCAACAAAGTTTAAATAATAGATGGTTATGCAAGAGAAGTTGGGAGCAAGCATGTGTTTTTTTTCGAGAGATATCAGAGAGAGAGAGAGAGGAGGAGGTCGAGAGCCATGAAGGTTTAGGCATTGTGCAAATACGATAATAAGAGTGAAGGACAAAAGAGATGAAAGGTCAAGATAATGTGAGAATATAAGAGTTAAGGTGATTGACTATGTGTGAAGGGTGACGTGGATTGATAGCATAATGAGGGGATTATAATGGGAGATATTATTGTTATATCTTGACCTAGACCGGTTCAGTTCGGGATTTCTCCAGCACACGTAAGCAACCGCCCGACTCCTCTCTTTCGCTAGAACCAAAGATGTCTCGCCTCATTCTTATGCGAGCGGGTCGAACAGCCTTCCCTCATCCACAAATCTCCCTCCAATCATAATTTTTTTACCTATTCGATGGATTCTCCCGCATATAGATTCCCTCTCGCCATTTGAATCGGATAGAAGCTATGTCATCGCTTATTTATCCTCTTTTCTCCCTCGTAGCAACCACCAAAAGCCCTCCTCCCTCTCTTAGCCGTCGAACCTCTTCCCTTTTCCTCCTTTTCGTTTCTTCCCTACAAATAGCGCCATTATTGGCAAAAAATATCCCTCCATCTTCCATCTCTTCAAGCAAGGCGGAGTCTCCCTTCTCTCTTGGATTAAGATTGGTTCTTTTTCCTCCATCCTTACATGTCGAACAAGTTAGTAGGTGATTATCGTTATCAATTTATTATTATTATTGTTGTTGTTTGGATGTTTAATTGGAATTGGGGTGTTATATCTTAATTAACGATACCTATATAGTTTTGTGCTTTTATTTGTGTGAGAGTCTTATGTTTATTGTATTGAAGTCTTTTTCCAATTAATTTGTATATTAAATTAGGATTCTTTTTGTATGACTTTTGGAGCATTGTCTTTGTAGCCTTGTCGATTCAATATTGAATAGGCTTAGAGTTTCATCCCTAGCCTAAAAGTAAGTAACTGTTATTTATTTTTGGTGTGAACATACCCTTTTTTGTTATGGGCATAATCCATGATATTTGTATTAGAATTCCAATTTTATAATTATTTAGATCGCCAGTTTTATTTCTAATATATGTTAATATTGAGCATGCCAATAATCTTAATTATGGCTCATATTGAAATTATCATGTGATAAAAATAGTATTATTTTATTTGTTGATATACGAGTTTTTTTTTGCATTTAAAATGGTCTTTGTTATAAAATGTTAAATTCATATACATTAGTTGTATTTAATGCAGTTTATGATTCTCATGTTGTAAATCATGTTGATTATATAAATTGTGATTATCATGTTGATTTATATAACATATGATGATTCCATGAAATAGTACTTGCGCTGTATATTTGGGTGTTTGCCAGTATAACCTTATTGGTTTTTGGCTAGCTGGGGTTGAGAGGCCCCTAGAGTGATGACTCTGCAGGAAATAATTAGATTTCTTTAGGTTGGTATTTACCTTCTCGCACTACAGGAAAATCACTCATTACCAGCAGCTTTTCCCGGCGATTTGTAAAACACCGATGGCTTTTCGACGATTTAAAAACCGCCAGAAAAAAAAGGCGTCGGAAACCATTACCGGCGATTTTTTGCACCGGCGGTTTGTACCGCTGGTTATCTTTCGACGGTCTGAGCGCCGGTGACTGCCGGTGGCGTACCGATTGTTAAACTGCCGGTAAAAAAAATTATCGGTAGTATAATATAGACCACTGGTAAGCAGTCTGTACTATTACCGACGGCGTACCTGTGGTTAGAACCGAAGGACTTGCCAGCGGTGTGATCGCCGGCATGTCGCCGGATTATCGCCGGACATCGTCGATAAACCGCCGCTAAATATCGGCGGTTTGAGTAGATTTTCGGTGGCGTTAATTTGTTGTCCGGTATCGAAGTTTCTGGGGCCAAACCACCGGTTGGCTGCCGGAAACCTGTAGCATTTGAAAATAAAAATTAACAGTCTTCTCTCTATTTGAATGATTTTTACCCTAAACTCTAAACCTGCACAGAAAATACAACAATCATAATAATATTGGGCAACACGTCACTATAATCAATCACAATAATTAGAAATATACGATGACAATCAAATCAAATATTTTTTCCTCCATGTTTTAATGTGAAATATTTAGTATTCTCCATGCAGTAAGGACATGCTAATTTTTCTGATGTGCTCCAACCAGACAACATACCATAAGCTGAAAAATTATCAATGATCCACAACAATGCAGCTCAAAGGAGAAATTTTTATTTTGTTGATATGTCATATGTTAGAACTACTTCTTCCCATAATAACTTGAGATCATCAATTAGTGGTTGCAAAAAAAATATCAATTTTTGTTTTTTGATATGTGGTCCTGGTATTATAAGAGTTAAGAACATGTAAGGAGTAGTCATACACATCTCTGGTGGAAGGTTGTATGGTGTTATTATAATTGACCAACAAGAGTACGGTGTAACTGCTTAACTATATGGGGTAAAATCATCAACACATAATCTCAATCTTATGTTGCAGGATTCAACATCAAATGAAGCATGCATTTGATCAAAATGTTTTCACGCTTCAGCATCTAATGGATGAGAAAGAACACCACTTTTTGCTAATTTCTCCTTATGTCATCTCATATGACCTACTGAACTTATTGATGCATAGAGTCGATGATGTCTTGAAATAATCAGTAAATAAAATAAATAGGAATATGTAACATCTTTCTTTTGACGACGTTGTTTTTTGGAGTTTGGCTTAAACCGAGGAGCATTGTAGGTGCGATAATAAACTTATGTTGCATCATCCTTGTAGTATAACATACATTCATTGATACAATAATCAATTTTTGTAGCAGTGAGACCCAACTTGGATATTAATTTCTTCGTTCGGTACAAATCTGAGGGGATTTAAATTGTCCATTGGATTAGTTTCCTTGAGAAAATCAATAAAGTCATTGAAACAATCACGAGGAATATTATACTCAGTTTTAATACTTAGCATCATCACTGCAATGGATAATTTTGAATGAGTATTGCAACCATCCCAAATTGATTTTTGAGCTGCATGTAGTAACTCAAAGAATTTTTGGGTTTCTATATTTGGTGGCTCTTCCACACTAACCCTTAAATTAGGATCTGTTACATCAAAAATAAGTTATTCATAGGATCTACTCATTTGATCTTTATCAAATATTTTATAAGCTGTGGATGAACCGACATGAGTATCCCTGTGTGGCTCGTACTCGCCATGTGATGTCCAGATTCAGTAGTCTAGAAGAAATCCCCTACGATATAAATCAAGCTTCATATCATCGGGCTTGAGGAATACTTGATTTTTATGCTTCAAACATGGACATTTAAACATTTTATCAAACTTAAAGAAAGGCATTTGAGATGCAACTTGAATGAAAGTCTCAACTCCCTGAACAAATTCATTTGTCAATCCTTTTCGACCCGGTAAAAAACTGTTATACATCAAATATCTCTCTTCTTGTATAGTCATTTGGACGTTGAAGCAAACGTCCCCATACATAGTTATGAAAATATTTATTAGAAGATATGCAACCTTAACAAGTGTACGTGCTATACTTTCGAACAAGTGTACTTTACTTGAATTGGAATGCATTGTAGGTCTCACAACCATCTCATGTGATATTTATTGATTTAGAGAAAGCATATGATAAAGTTCCAAGAAAAATGATATGGAGAGTTCTTGAAAAAAAGGAGTTAATAATGCTTATGTTGAGAAGCATAATATTAATTTAAGTGTTGCAGAGATGAGGATGCTTAGGTCTACCTCTACTTTTATTAACATAAGTCAAATCTAATATCTCAACTTTCCTTACCGGGTCATCAGAAGACCTCCGTTTAATGTGACAAAACCATGTAAATCGGTAATCAATGAATTTCCTGTAGTGTCGGTACAAGTAAATGATAAACCAATAATATATATATATATATATATATATATATATATATATATATATATATATATATATATATATATATATATATATATATATATATATATATATATATATATATATATAATCAAACCTGAATTAGAAGTAATAAATGAATATATGTCATTTTCAGGTTTGATGATACCTAGTGTGATATCATTTTCTAGCATTTAATATAATTACATTAATAATAACTTGCCACATACATTAATGTCACCAGCATATTAAATTTCTATTATATGAAACATAACATATCTCATGTCAATTTCGATTTTGGAATATAGATTTCTACTCATCTCTTTAGATTATTATTTCTACCATGTAGTTGTCCATATTGCATGCCCATTCATCTACCTTTTATACTTTGATAGATAGTACTTACTCGATGAGTTTGGTTTTTTCAAACTCACTAATTGTCTTTTTCAGCAGGTTCTACAGACATGTTTGATGGACCGCCACCTCATGAACAAGGATATCAGCAATTAATTGTTTTTTGTATTTATTATTTTATAGTAGATTATTATGTTTATGTATTTTGAAGATTGAATAAATTGCTTTCATTTTTTTGCTATATTTATATATTATTGTTGGCTTGTTTCTCAATTATTATCATTTGAACTAATTTGTTAATTGAACTTTTATTAATGGATTGACTTTATTTCACTTCCTCTGTTTACTCTGATGCATATATACTTATCATATTGTATCTCTTGTATATGCATATTCTCTTTGTGAATACAAAATATGTTTTATTCTCTTAATGGCACCAGTTGTTGGCGGTAGGGCTACAAACGAACCTAGCTGAGCCGAGTATGTGAGTGTTCATGTTTGTGTTCATTTATTATCAGCTTGTTCAAGTTTGGTTCATGTTTGATTTGAGTTTATTGTTTGTGTTCATGTTTGATTTATTTAAATTAATGAGTGTTCATGTTCAGTTCGTTTAGTGCTTATCGAGCTTTAAACAAACAAGCTTTAATGAAGTATAAACGAGCTCTACTTCTATATGTTCATTAACTTAACAAACGAGTTTTATCGAGCCTCCTAACAAATAATTACATCGAGCATTTTCGTGAACATAGTTAGTGAATTTTTTTAAAATATCAAACAAGCACGTTCATGAACATATCTAACGAGTATTCTTAAGCTATCGAATGAGCAAATTTATGAACATATATAACTAGTTTTTTTTTAGTCACCAAATGAGTTCGTTCACGAACAAGTGATATATGATTCATCTTATAATTGTTCATGGATATTTTTTAAACAAACAATCAAGAAAACATGGACAAATGAGAAAGTTCTCTTGTACATGAATCTAACACGAATCGAGCTTCTTATCGAGCGTAATATCAAGCCGATTCACGAGTTTTAAATGATGTTGTTCATGAACATAAATGAGCTGAACACATTAGTGTTCAAGCTTGTTTATTTAAGAATCGAATATTTAAAATATTATTCAAGTTTATTTATTTAATTAATTAAACAATCACAGACGAGCTTTAATCGAACTGAGCAATGAGTAGCTCGTTGCAGCCCTAATTGGCGGAGTGTAACTCCTTCTGAACCCGGGATGTGACAATTATCTTTTCTTTTATTAATATTTGGACTATCATGCATGTAAATAATAAAATTAATATGTTAAAGTTGTAAATTACAACTTAATTTCATATTTTTGGCGCTCTGAGACCCTCCAAAAAAATACAGTGGCGCTAATGAGGACCCTCCAAAACGTGGGTCATTCGAAAAATAAAGAAAAAAAAAAACTTTGGCGGCAAAGCGAAAATGCTCAACAAATTTAACGTCACCTTCTCTTCGCGCTCACCTCCGCAGATTCAACAATCCCATTAGGAATCAAAGAAGGTCGACTCCTTCGTCCATGGCCGTCCCTCCTACTTCACCAGTTAGCCGCCGCCGAAAGATGGATGGCAGCGAGAACAAGAAGGAGATCGCCATGTCCCCGGTCAAGCGTTCTAAGAACCCCGGAGTTCGAGTTCAGGGAGGGCGGATCTACGACTCGGAGAACGGGAAGACATGTCACCAGGTAAAACCTAGCTAACCCATTCCCGCATTTTTCTAATTTTACCTGCATTTCACTTCCTGTGAAATGTAAGCAGTGCCGGCAGAAGACTATGGACTTCGCAGCCTCCTGCAAGGCGATGAAAAGGGAAAAGCCTTGCACTATCAAGTTCTGCCACAAGTGTCTCCTTAACAGGTATTTTCTTTTCAAAACTTCGTATCAATCTAATGTTGTATACTTAGGGAATTGGTTGACCCAGGTATGGTGAGAAGGCCGAGGAAGTTTCTACTTCGGATGACTGGAAGTGCCCTAAATGCAGGGGAGTCTGCAACTGTAGCTTCTGCATGTAGCTGATTCTTAACTTTTCTTGGCGGATGTGTCGTCTTATTTTTCCTTCGTTCCATAATTTTGTGGCTCGATTCTTGTTTTAATACTGTAGGAAGAAGAAGGGCCAGCAGCCAACTGGGATTCTCGTCCATACAGCCAAACTTACAGGGTTCTCGTCAGTTCATGACTTGTTAAGTCACGGAGGAGAGAATGTGCCGAGAGATGCTATCGCCTCACCGAAGGGATCCCCTGCGTCAAAAATGGTAACTTTTATCTCGATTGAATTGCCGGTTCTGCAACTAAGTTTTTTTTTTTTTTTCGTGTCGGAATTGCTTTCTTTATCATTACTACTTGCATGATCTACATTGGAAGGGACGAGTGGCATCAAAAAGATGCAGGGATAAGGAAAATTACAATTTCGAAAAGAATGATACTGTGAGCATGGAAGCTGATTGTTTTAGGAAGGGTGCGCTCGTAGAGAAGAATGATGGAAAACCATTGAAAAAGTTAAAACAGACGAATCTTAAGGTTGAATGTGCAAGGAGTCACGAGGATCAAAATAAGAAAACGATGCAGTACAAGAGTCCAGCAGAAGGTTTGCCTGGACATGCATATAACAAGGAAAACTTGCATGACGTTGCTATGGACGAGACCATGGAAAAACCTCTCAAGCCAAGGGGGCGGCCTCGAAAGATTGCTACAATGCCTGTTCGACCTCCAGGGAAACCTCTGACTACTGTTGCAGGTTTTGATCTGCCAGCTGAAGATGTTGGACCTGCATTGCAATTTTTTGAATTCTGCAACGTATTTTCCAAGGTATAATACTTAAAACTTTCTAGTTCATTTTGAAGTCATATCGTAGTTGTCCTAATAATGAATCGCCCTGCCTTTAAAATTGGCTCATATCTTAAACTGATTCAATTTTGAGCTGATTTGGCTCAAATCAGAAAATTTTAGTTTGTGGCAATTTGAATTGAGCATTGTAGGTCTCACCACTACTTCACTACTTAGAAACGAGTTAATAATACTTATATTCAAGTCATTAAGGATATGCATACATGAGTTGTTACTTATATTCAAACACAAAATAGTTCGACCAAGTATTTTCTTATTTCAGTTGCATTACATCAAGGATCAACTTTAAGCCTATATCATTTTGCATCAGTCATGGATGTTCTTAGTTCTTAATGCACATTTCCAAGAGAATTTATCTTGAAGTATGCTTTTTGTTTTTTTTCTTCTAATGATATTCTTGTTGATAAGACTAGAGTTTAAATGTTTTCGTTTGAGTAAATTTAAAACCGGATACATGGAGTGTAATTTAAGTAGTCATAGTTCTAGTAGCGGGATATTAACATTGGGTGATCAAGACATTGAAAAGAGTGCACAATTTAGATATTTTGAGTCTAAAAGCGAGATGGTGAAATAGATGGGGATATTATTTATAGAATCTGAGTTGGATGGTTGAAGTGGCTGAATGCATCTGACCTATTGTGTGATAGAAAAGTAGATTTAAAAATGATCTTTTTTTGAAATAGATTTAAATGAGAATTTAACTCTTAGTAGATACAATGATGAAAAAGAATTTATATAGATGACTCTATGTAGTGGGATAAAAACTTGTTGTTGTTGCTGCAATTTGAATAGAGTTGATTCATAACTATTTTTGCCGTTATTTTATTTACTCGCATGTTTTTGATATCCATATTATCATCAAAGTGTTATAATCAAGATTTATTTCACATCAATTAAAGCAATACACTTAAACAACATAAATTTATGTACTAAGTAACATAATACAGTTAAGCAAGTATTACATCAAATTGATCTGAACAAAAGTACTATTGTGAATGAATAAAGTATATTCTACAATATGTATTATAACATTAGGAGACTATTTAGGGAAGATTAAAAATGAATGAAAGGAGTTTCTCAGTTTAGAATTTTCTTTCTAAAATTAAGAAGGTAGTTCTAAATTATGTTGGCTTATAAGGGCATCTCCAACGGAGAACTTCATTTTTCACGCCAAAATACCGCAAAACGCAAAAATGGCGTGGTGTTGCTCCAATCGAACGCCATTTTTTTGCTTCTGTGCGAATGTAACGATCCTTCTCCTTTGGCACGTTTTTCTGGTTGAGAGAGCAAAATAGCGTGGGTGAACAGTGCCACTGTTCACCCGCAAGCAAATGGCGGACGTTTTGGCGTTCGGCTGGAGCGATCGAATTACGCCAAACGCTCTTTTGGCGTTCGCTTGGAGATGGTCTAAGTCATCTTTATATATATATATATATATATATATATATATAATGGAGTAATGATCTGATATCACTTACAATATATTAAATTAGTATATAGTTAATTTGAGGGCAGGTATAAATAAAATCATTGTAATCTAAATAAACACAAGAATTAAGTTTGTAAGCGATTAGTTTTGATGCTAACTTCAACAGAATCCATCTTTCAAACTCAAATATTATCAATTCTAAATAATTTAAAATAATTTGGCTATAAATAAGGGAATTATTCTCTTTATTCTCTTTCTGATTTGTTATTAAAAGAAGAATGATACTAAAATTTATTTTAGGATCTAGTTCTTAAAAGTAAAACATCTAATGAAATAATCTAAATAAGGAGTTTATTCTAATAATTGTAAATATTTGAAGGCTTGTCATCTTTTAGTTAAAAAATTTGTATATAACCTAAGTAAATGCATTGGTTTTTATTAACCCCAAATTATAATTTTATTTGACTATATTTTCTCTTATGATCAAACACTTAAAAGTAAAATTACCTAAGAATTTTTTAGTCATTTTTTAATTAATTTAGCTAATTAAGTTATTAAATAAATCAATCTATACTTAAATAGCCTATAAAATCAGATTAAGCTTCACTGGGCATTGTTAAATCCTTGGTTTGCACCAAACAAATCTTGGATTGGACACAAATTTTTTCCTTTTTGTGTCTGTATTTGGTTATATAATGTTTTTGTTCTTTTGTTTAAATAATGACATTATTCGACTCTAGGTTCTTGATATAAAGAAAGGGCAGCCTGAAGCAATTATCAGGGGATTGTTAAGAGGCTCTATCTCACTTCGCCATTGCCGAACAGCATCTGCAATTATTCAATTTCAAATCAGATTGCTCTCCTTCATCCTAGAGGACATGGGAGAAGGGTATGCATTTTAAAATATGCTATGAAGTTTCATATCACAATTGTTTGGTACACTGATATTGACTTATTTTTACGTAATTAATCCTGAAGGCACTACTTGAAAACCAATGGTGAACATTCATGGTTAAAAGCTCTTGGTAAATGCCTCAACCAATATAAACATCTTGCAACAGGGTTGCCTTTAGATTTTATTGACAACCCTTCTAAATACAACAATTTGGATTCGTCAAGAAAACTAAGGATCTTAGTGTTTCTTTGTGACGAGGCTCTTGGCACTGAGTAAGTATTTTTCTTTCTGAAACTTGATCATATCATAAAATTTTCATAGTAGTTTTCAATTTTGTGTACTATTTTCATTAGAGCACTGAGGAAATTTCTTGATGAAGAGTATGCAAAGTTTGTAGAAGAAAAGAAGGAAAGGAATGAACAGATTGGTGTTGCTAAAACAAAGGTGGGCAAATGGAAATGCAGTTTAAATTATCCATTTTGTTAGAATTCTGGAGAAATGCCACTTGAAGATCTACCTTTTTCTTTCAAATGTTTACAGGAAAAACTTATCAAGCAAACTCTTAAAAATGATCTTGCCAAAGCAATGCTCCCAACAGAAGGGGCCACTCAACTTTCAATATCTGAGCATGGCGAACTTATTTCAAAAATACGACATGAAACTGAAAAAGCTCATCAAGAAATGTTAGAGTCGATTGAGCTTTTGCCAAAGAGTATGCAACAGTACATCAATAACTTGCATTCATTGGTTACACACCATTTACCTTGCCACTATGATCGTAGTTTATATTTTTTAATGAAATCATTGTGCGTTAATGTAGATCATTGCAATTCTAGTTCCAGTTTTTTTTTTCTCTTGTTTTCAACTTGTTTTTAAGAGTTATTTGAAAGACTACTTAGAAACATCAAGAAGCCTATATATTTATGAAATTGCTGTTCTTTGTTCATATCTCAACAATTATCAAGAGAAACAAGCACCAGATGCTGTTCGGATTAGTCCCCTGTTTCTAGAAAAGGATGGAACTGTGTTCTGGAGATTAAAAAGCTATGAAAAAAGTTCAACCATTATGGTCCAAGGTCTATACTTGACTTTTACTTACCCACCATTGATGGCCAAGTATATTGCCCTGTCATTTCTACCTGTTCTTTGCAATTACAGAATTTTTGCAATTTTCCTTTCAGATATTGAGAATTGGAGTGTGTTTACACCTCAAGAGAAGTGGTTCATATTTGATGATGATCAACAACTGGTGGAACAATATCTTTCCTTTTTGAGGTACAGAAAACATGAAACCTTTCATTTCGCCTTAAAAAGCTCTTGTTTATCTCAAATTTACAGTGGTCTCTTTTATACTCTGAACTTTGGAACCAAATGTGCTTTGATACTGTTGAAACAGAGAATTTGAGAGGGAAAAGCTTGAATTTTATTAAGCAATCTACTCCCTATTTATAGATCTATACAAGGTGTAGTAATAAGGAAACAAATAACTCTAATAATAACATGAATACACTTATTCCTAAATCAATGGGAGGAATTAATGCAATCCATGTAGTCTTCCCACGGATTACTGTTCACAGCCGTGGATATCTTTGGGATCGTAAGGTTGAGATTTAACACTCCCCCTCAAGCTTGGAAATATGGATCCGTCATTCCCAGCTTGTCAATCATTTGGAGGAAGATAGAACTGTCCAATCCTTTAGTAAGGAAATCTGCAAGTTGATCCTTTGATGATACATGGTCAATACTTACTAGACCACTGTCTAGTTTTTCTTTAATAAAATGTCTGTCCACTTCTATGTGCTTGGTCCTGTCATGCTGGACTGGATTGTGGGCTATGCTGATTGCTGATTTGTTGTCGCAGTGTAGTTTCATGGGCTCATCCCACTTAACTTTTAGATCTTCTAGGATTATTTTGATCCATAGTAGCTCACATATTCCCAAGGCCATAGCTCGATATTCAGCTTCTGCACTGGATCTTGCCACCACATTCTGTTTCTTGCTTCTCCATGTAATAAGGTTTCCTCCAAGAAATGTGCAATACCCAGAAGTAGATCTTCTATCAACCGGTGATCCTGCATAGTCAGCATCCGTGTATACTTCTAGGGTCATTCCGCTATCTCTCTTAAAGAGAATTCCTTTTCCTGGTCTCCCTTTAAGGTAGTGCAATATCCTGTCTACTGCTTGCATGTGAATCTGCTTTGGATTCTGCATAAACTGACTGACCATGCTTACAGCAAATGCTATGTCTGGTCTAGTGTGGGAGAGGTAGATCAATTTCCCTACAAGTCTCTGGTAGGCTCCTTTATCTACATCTGGATCTTCTTTAGCTTCTCCCAGTTTAAGATTAGGTTCTACTGGTGTTGGTGCTGGTTTACAGGCAAGTTTACCTGTTTCTTTTAGAAGATCTTTGATGTATTTCTGTTGTGAAATGAAGATTCCTTTGCTGGAGTGAGCTACTTCAATTCCGAGAAAATATTTTAGTCTCCCAAGCTCTTTGATGTCAAATTCCTTAGCCAGATTTTTTCTTAAACTGGCTTTCTCCTCTTCATTACTTCCAGTCAAAATAATATCATCAACATACACTAATAATATTGTGACTCCCCCTGAGTCTGAGTGTTTGAAGAATAGTGTATGATCTCCTTGACTCTGTTGATATCCATTCAAGAGCATGAATTTAGAGAATTTTTCGAACCATGCCCTTGGTGATTGTTTGAGCCCATATAGAGCTTTTTTCAGTTTGCACACCTTGTTACCTTCAGATTTTCCTTTAAAGCCCGGTGGTATTTCCATAAATATCTCTTCTTCTAAGTCTCCATGTAGGAATGCATTTTTCACATCCAGTTGTTCCAGGTGCCAATTGTACTTGGCTGCTAGTGAGAGTAGTATTCGGACAGTATTCATCTTGGCTACAGGTGCAAACGTTTCTTGGTAGTCAATGCCATACGTTTGAGTAAACCCTTTTGCCACAAGTCTTGCCTTATATCTCTCCAGTGTGCCATCAGCTTTGTATTTTACTGAGAACACCCATTTGCAGCCAACCAATTTTTTCCCAATCGGTAGATTGACGATCTCCCATGTTTCGTTCTTCTCCAGAGCCTGCATTTCATCTTTCATGGCATTTCTCCAATTTTTATCAGATAAGGCCTCAAAAACATCTTTAGGAATACAGATATCTTCTAATGAAACAAGGAAATTTTGGTGTGACGATGAAAAATTGTTGAAAGATATAGAGTTGTTTATAGGGTATAAGGGAGGTGGTGAACTTACCTCATTTCCAGGAGATGGTTCAGATTCTTGGATCTGCTTTGGAGTTGAGTTTGTACGTCTGGAATAAACCTTTCCAAATCTAATAACGTTGTCATTTGTTTCCCTTTCTTGGGTTTCAGGTGGATTGTTTTGAGGTGGTGGAGGAATGTCAAGAGGTGCTAGTTCAATTTCCTCATCTTCCTCAAGCTCAATCTCCCCCTGAAGATGAGTTTTTGAGAAATATGAATTTTTCTCATCAAAGGTAACATCAATAGAAACAAAGGTTTTTCTTGTGGGAGGATGATAACACTTATAACCTTTTTGGGTTGTTGAATAACCAACAAAGATGCATTTGAGTGCTCTTGGATCTAATTTTCCTCGCTCATGGCTGTGGATATGAACATAGGCAGTGCATCCAAAGATTTTGGGTGCAATATTATGATGGGTTCGAAACTCTGGGTAAAAAGAGGACAAGGTCTCCATTGGAGATTTGAGGCCTAAAGCAGTTGAAGGTAATCGGTTTATGAGATAGGCTGCAGTTAAAAGAGCTTCCCCCCAATAGGATTTGGGTGTATTGTAGTGAAATAGGAAGGCTCGAGTGGTGGCTAGAAGGTGACCATTTTTCCTCTCTGCAACCCCATTTTGTTGTGGGGTGTGAACACATGAGGACTCATGGATGATCCCTTCATTCTGGAAGTATGAGAAAAGGGTTTGGTTGAAATAATCTTTGGCATTATCGGAGCGGAATCTCCGTATTTTTACCCCAAATTGATTTTGGATCATGGAATGAAATATGGGAAGAATGGTGCTAACATCAGATTTATTTTTAAGGAGATAGATCCAAGAGACTCTAGTGCAATCATCAATGAAAGACACAAACCAGCGTGCCCCAGAGATATTGGGGATTTTTGAGGGTCCCCATATATCACTATGAATAAGGTAGAAAGGAGTGCCACATCTCTCACTTTTGTTTGGGAATGAGGTTCTTTTATGTTTAGCCAACTCACAAGTTTCACAATGAAAATTTTTTTCTATTTTCTGAAACAGTTGTGGATACATATGTCTTAGGATATCAAAAGACGGATGTCCTAGTCTATAATGATGAAGCCAAATAGTGGAATTCCTATCTACTAGGGATAACATGGAGCAATTATTATTAAATTGGTTTGGTTCTTCCAGGTAGTACAATCCAGCTTTCTCCTTAGCAAGTCCAATCTTCTTCCCCGATCTCTGGTCCTGAAATAAGCAATAAGTAGGGTTAAATAAGGCTTGACAATTATGGTCATTGGTAAGTTTTTGTATTGATATTAGATTTGTGGATAATTGTGGTACGTGGAGGACGTTTTTTAGGGTGAGTAAGGGAGATAATATGATGTCTCCTTGACCAGCTACCGAGGTAAGAGAACCATCGGCAGTGATGATTTTCTTATTGTTTGGGCAAGGAGTATAGTTTATGAGGTGGGTAGATGAGTGGGTCATGTGATCTGTGGCTCCTGAATCAATTATCCATAATTCCTTTAGATGATTTCTAGAAGCACTTAAACTGAAAGAAATTGGAGTCTTACCTGAGAGTGCAAGTGAAGAAGAAGCATTTGGTTTTTCAAGAGATACCAGGAGTTGTTTTAATTTGTCAATATCTTCTTTGTTGAATTCTCCAAGACTGGACCGTGCTTCTGGCTTACTTGTAGTGTTGTTGGCATGTGATGTGCTCCTTGGTTCACCCTTTTGATTCCACTCCTTGCTGGGGGGTTTACCATGTATTTTCCAACACGTTTCCTTTGTGTGTCTTGACCTTTTGCAATAGCTGCACCAAAGTGAGTCCTTGTCTTTGAACTTTGAAGGATCTTTACTCTTCTCCTTCCATGACGATTCTTTGTTCATCATCATTGCTGAGCTTTCAACTGTCTTTGGTTCTAACATTACTCCTCGTCGACTTTCTTCTGCACGAATGAGAGAAATGGTTTCGTTGAGTGATGGCGTCTCTTCCTTGCCGAGGATCTGAACTCTAACTTGGTCAAATTCTGCATTAAGTCCTGCAAGAAAATCATAAACTCTATCTTTTTCAATGAAGTTCTTTAGGATCGCAGCATCCTCCGGACATCTGGTTTCAATGCACCTATAATGATCAAGTTCTTGCCACAGATTTTGTAGAATGGTTGCATATTCCGTCACGGTCTTACTCCCCTGCTTTGTGCTTCCAACTTTGACTTTAACTTCAAAGATTTGGGCCGCGTCACGAGCTTTGGAGTAAGTTTGTCTGGCAGCATCCCATATGTCCTTTGCCGTTGAAAGGAACATAAAGGTGTCACTAATTTCTGGAGTCATGGAATTCCACAACCATGACATAATCATGGAGTCTGCTTCATCCCATGCCCCAAATTTGGGATCTCCTTCTTTTGGTCCTCCTCCAAGGAGATGATGTATTTTACCTTTCCCCTTCAAGTAGGTCTTCACAAATTGAGACCACTTCAGGTAGTTCTTCCCATTTAGACGATAGGAAGGTTGAATGCTTTGAAGATCACCTCGCCCTTGGTGCACCATCGACTCCTCAGTTACTTCAATACTGTCGGAGGAATTAATTTCCGACATTATGATAGTAATCTGTATGTCTGCGGTTAGCAATTAAGGCTTCCCAAAAAATGTTTCCTTGATCGACAATAAAGGTCGAAATAAGAGTTTTTTTTTTTTTTTTTCTTTTTCCTCTTCCAATTATTAAAGACTCGGTTTGTTTTTGAGCAACTAGGGCACGCACGAGCGGTAGGTTCTTCGTCCACTTGGAAAGAAAAATCGGTCGGCTCGGGAGAAGGTCGTTCGAGCGGGAGGCGGCTTCACTCCTTCGTCGACTTTCCCTTCTTGGTCGGATCGGTAGGTGCTTGCCGTCCACTCCTTCCGTCGGCTTGAGAGACGGTCGCTCGGCTTGGGAGAAGGTCGTTGAAGACGATGCGTGGACGGACGCTCCTCCGGATACGTTCGGACGTTCGGCACGTCCGGACGTTCTTCTTTCTTCCTTCGACGACTTCGACCTTCCTCTCGGATCGGAAGTGATGTTCCGATCGAAGCAATGCTTCGGCTCTGTCTTGTTTCGTCGCGGCGTACACGGGTCGGCAACGATCAAGTCCGAGCTTCTCCTTTTCTCTTCCTCCTCCAACGATCTAGGATCGTTCTCCGACGGCAATTAAGGCCGTTGGCTCTGATACCATGTTGAAACAGAGAATTTGAGAGGGAAAAGCTTGAATTTTATTAAGCAATCTACTCCCTATTTATAGATCTATACAAGGTGTAGTAATAAGGAAACAAATAACTCTAATAATAACATGAATACACTTATTCCTAAATCAATGGGAGGAATTAATGCAATCCATGTAGTCTTCCCACGGATTACTGTTCACAGCCGTGGATATCTTTGGGATCGTAAGGTTGAGATTTAACAGATACAGTAAAATCTTCAATGTTTCTTCCGTTTATGATCTTTGGCAATGATAAAACTTGAAATATGCTTTTGGCCTTAAAATTTGTCCATATGGATGGCCTACCAAAACATATTAATTTTCCATGCATAAATAATTTTAGCATTGAATGATTGAATCCTCAATGTGCTGGTTGTAGTGTGAGAATATTTGCTTAAGTTATATTTTTCGTTCCCTACTTAACGGTTTGTTTAGTGGTTTTAAAGCTGTCCTTTTAACTCCCCTTTTCCAAATATACCATACAAACATATCATTATAAATGTAATTAATGTCGTATAATGTTCATGTGCTTTTATATGATATAAACTCTTACATTATAGGCTTATTCTGTAAATAAAAGCTAAGCAATCATATAATTTAGAGGTGAAAATCAGTCCAGCCAAGCTTGGACCATCCATTGCTTGAGCTTGTTTAGTTAATTGAGTTTGAGCTAAGTTTGAACTTCATTTTGCATGTTCAAGTCAGCTCATGAACTTATTTATTTATTATAAAAGAGAACATCATTTTTTATGTATTATTATAATAATATCATAAAGGAATAGAGATACTTTTAAAATATATCTAGCAAATTTATATTAAAATTGATGCGGACATCGGTACGAAGATTTGGCGCATCTATCACAGAAGGCGTCGTAAATCAACGGCTATAATTTAAATCTTCAATTATGAGTTATTTTTCTGAATTTTAGTTCTTATTTGATGTATTTCCTGTTTTACCCCTAGGTTGGTTTATGTAAGTGTTGTGACCCAAGGGGCAATTTTGTATTTTGAGCTTTCTTATGTTGTGGCCTATATAGGGCTTTAAGCTATTGTAATAGGGATGGATTATTGATATAAAAAAATTGTGTTCAACACTTCTGTTCTTTTGAGAGGACGATAGTGAGATTCCTATGGGAAGGAATCAAAGAGTTTTCACCAGCCGCAGGATGGGTTCGGGCTTGTGACTTGAAGTCCCTTGGAGAAGGGCAAAGTATCACCCGTCAGTTTTCGGAAGAGTCCAAGGCTCGCGGTTGTTATTTTCTTTCTTTTGTTTTTATTTTGTTCCTTCGTATTGCTCCTCGTAGTCATATTCATATTCTTCCTCCTCCCCATCTTCGTTTGGCCGTCGGATTCGATCCCTCTCTCACCCTTGGTCGTCGGCCACCTCACCCCCTCCTCTTCCCATGGCCATGCCTCCTTCCAATTTGGGTTGGCAAAATCGAGAGGGAAAATCCATGACAATTTTGGATTTCAAATTTTGAAATCTTTCTTAATTGGGTTTGATCCATATTTGGAAGGTTTTAACTCTCCAATTCAAAATTCAAATTTGAATTGCAAGGAGATGAGTCATTAATCCCTCCAAATTAAATTAGACCTACCTCCCTTGCCGCCGGCCTCATCCTTTTTCCTCTCTCCTTGGATTTCCTAATTTGGGGTGCATGATATTAGGACTTAATGTGAAATTCAAATTATCTAAATTTGAAATTCAAAATTTATTTCCTAATTTAGTTCACCTATTTTAGGAAAGTATTTAATTTAAATGAATTTGAATTTCAAATTCAAATTGGATTTATTTCATTACTTTCCTAATTCCAAAAATCAAATTTAGAAGCCCTCAATCACAACATTCAATGCTCTCTTATTCATGCAAGCCGCCGGCCCCTATATGAGCTAATTAGGATTTATTTCCTAATTGCTTCATAACCTCTCTTTTGGAAATATTTCAAAACCCCTAAATCTCCTCCTAACCGAAATTGTTCAAGGCCCAAGCTCTAATTTATTTCCTAAAACCTGAAATTAGATTTTGGAAATAAATTCTCCCCCATATTCCCGTCACCCTCACATTCCAAATTCTGTAGAGAGAAATTAGGAATTAATTCCCTAATTTCTCCCCCATATTCCCGTCAACCTCCCTACATGTTTTTCTCAAAATCTGTCTAGATTGCTTAATTGATTCCCAAAGAAAGCCCACCCAATTTGGAATTAATGTGAAGACCTCCAAACCCATTATTCTAAATTGAAATCACGCCTGGCCTTCTTCCCCCCCCCCCTCCCCCTATCCCGTGCCACAAGTTCCCTTCCACAGATCTCTCCCAAACTCCATCTTACGGGAGCTTTTTGCCTTCCAAGGATTGCAGCCAGAGAATTTCAGCAACTATTAGTGTCTTTCCTTCAATATTGTCTCTTCCAAAACCTGTAAAGGAAGTTTGTTCTCAGCTTTCTATTTACAACCAAGGCTAGACTCCTCAAGCTCTCTACGTCCTAGCCCACTAAAATCTGAGAACTCTCAGATTTTTTTTTGTTGAAAATCTGAAATTGTTTTCAGATTATAGGAGAGGAGGTTTGGAGCTTGCATCTCTCTCCTACCAAGAGAAAATCTGAGATTCTTCTCAGATTTTTGGCAAAGAAATCAAAAATTCCTTCAGATTTTGGAGAAGAGATCCTCTCCCTAGCAAAGCCTCCTACCCGTTCTACATCAGTTAAATTGTGTTAAAAAAAAATGTTTTTAGATTATAGGAGAGGAGGTTTGGAGCTTGCAACCTCTCTCCTACCAAGAGAAAATCTAAGATTCTTCTCAGGTTTTGGGCAAAGAAATCAAAATTTCCTTCAGACTTTGGAGAAGAGATCCTCTCCCTAGCAAAGCCTCATACCCGTTCTACATCAAAAATCATTGAATTTTAAAATATTTTAGGTGCATTTTATATTCACATTTCTTAAAATGAGAGAGTGAACTAGCAAGTTGAGTTTGAGTTAGCTCAAATTTTACTTTTTAGTCGATCAAGCTCAACTGATGAGTCGTACATTAACTTGAGTTTGAGCCAACTCACTGATTGGTCTGACCCGGTTACAGCCTTAGTAGAATTGTAGATGACAAATCTAAGAGAGATTTTATTAACCACTTTGCTTTATCTTCTTGAGGTTTGCAGATAACCTTCAGTTATCACCTTTAATAATTGAGGATTAGAAGTGGTTTATAGCTTTTCATGTTCTATTAATCTTTTCTTTTTATTAACTGTTGCCAATAACTCAAATGGCCTACTATTCTCATTGTTTTCTGGTTCAGGTCTGAAAGTGCAAGGAAGCAAAAGGAACTGAAAAATATACTAAAGGGTACTGCATCGATAAAGGAAGATCCTTCTAACAACTTTGAATCCCAAAATTGCTTGACAGAAGGTACTAATTCTGCTCTCATTTCACAGCATTCTTTCTCAGCTAGAGGCCTCTTTTGAATTGGTCAGTCTATAATTATTATGTTTTATATATTTCGCATCTTTTCTACAGTAAACTGAGTGCTGTTTAGTTGATGGCAATGGAAGTGGAAATGCAGTAAGCTCTACCTAGTTGATAGTT
Source organism: Dendrobium nobile (assembly GCA_022539455.1). NCBI lineage: Eukaryota > Viridiplantae > Streptophyta > Magnoliopsida > Asparagales > Orchidaceae > Dendrobium > Dendrobium nobile. The sequence goes on along the minus strand of CM039733.1, from coordinate 63,403,297 downwards.
ACCCATTGGTTTTGTATACCTAAACACTTCAAGTTGATCATTCCAGCACATTTTGCTCTGTACTATGAGCCTATTCTTCTGTGATTTCTTCTTGAACTCACATTGGTCAAGCTGTGTGTGTATATGGTCTACTTAGTTTTTTTTTTGGTGAATTTTGGTTAAGGGCTCATGCTTTCACAAAGCATTTTGTTTTTCATGTGGGTTATTAATGGTGAATATCCCCTTTTTTGTTGTTGTTTCAAGCTTAGATTTATTTTTTCTATAATTAGAGTAGTCTTCAATGCAAGAAACTAAAGTAGAGGTTAGTGAATAAAAATTGTGAAGAATAAAAGGCCTAGGCCTAGTTTTGAATAACTAGGGTACCATTGAACATTATATTTCTTTTATTTTGTGCTTATGTTCAATTTGACTCTATTTTGAGCCCATTTTGTGCTCAGAATTGATTCTGAGGCTTTGTTTAGGATAGTTTTCTTTGTGTGTTCTAATATAAAAAATTCATAAAAAAAATTACGGTTAATAGCTATTCCAGATGGACCCTAAATTAGCATTTCAGCATTTTTTTTTAAAGTTTAATTCCTATTCTCCAAATAGTCTCAAGATACACTTTCGAGCTCTGATTGATGCTATACTACTACTAAAGATTTAATTTGTATTCTTCGAACAATTTTAGGATATATTTTTGAGTTCTGATTGATGGTATATACTATTAAAGATTTAATTGGTATAGTTTTTTTTATTGTTTTGTTTTTAGAATTTAATCACACTTCTATTTGATTCATATTTACTTATTGCTCATTAAAAAAAATTGTTATGAAAAACTATTTTTTATAATTATATCTAATAATATTTGAAAATTATGAAAAAATTATTATCAAACTTTAAAACAATTTATAATAATCATAACAATTTTTAAAAATGTTTTTTTTAAAACTAATTTTACAATTATCTTTATAAAAAAATTAATGTATCCCAAATAGATTTTATAGTATATATAAATCCTTGCCTACTAAGCTTTTTGGAGTGGGTAATAAACTAGAACAAGTGATATTAAATGCATAAAATTTTAAAATAATTTAATTTTTAATAATTAAAAGAGTTAATTATTTTTAGATTTAGTCTTCTTATTAATTAAAGAAAGTATGAAATAATTTTAAATATATGATGTGCATATTGTGACTCTTAAAATAAAATACTTTTTCTTCAATTAAATATAAAAAAATACTAAAAAATACATAATATATAAAATTAACAAAAAAGATTTTCTTGATTAAAGGTTTTAAATTAAATTAAATTGTCCTTTTATGTATTAGTAAATACACTATTGGCATATGGAATCTTGAAATATAAATGGGTGAATTTTTTACCTAAATTTTGCAACAAAACATATGCATGCCTTGTTGATTACTATATAGTTAATTCTCTCACATTCTGTTTGCAAATAAATAAATTCATATATACCTTAACATAAAATCCATACTCATGAGTGTGATAATCTTGCTTAATTGGCAAGGTTATTATCATTTCCTAATTATACTAAATTATCTTAATATCATCTAAGGCTAAGGTTTTGTTTGGGATAATTTTAGACCATTATTTTTTCCTTGTTTTGAAGGGATTTTTGTTCTAAAAAGTAGCTTTACAAAGCAGCAAGAAAAGCTTTACCAAATGAAGCTTAAAACAGTATGCCTTTCAAAATAATTAGGAGTGTTAGTTGGTTTTTCTATCCAAAAGGGGTAGATGTTTAAGAAGATAGAGCAAAACATAAAATCCTCATCCTCATAATCATTCAATGATCTTTGTTGATGTTTTGTTATGCTTAATATGCCTTGGAAAAAAAGAAAAAGAAAAAGTGCAAGCATGCAAGCATTTGGGTGAAAGTTTCTATTAGATAAAAATAATATCAATTTCAAAATTCTCGGTATAAAATCTCTAGAAAATATTAAAAATCTCAATCTCTATAACATATAAAAAGTTAATTATACGGTGAAAGTTTTATCAGTACAAATTTATTCCTAATTTTCAATAACGAAAATTGAAATTTAATAAAAAAAAATTAGAAATTTTTTTATATTTAATATATATATATATAATTTAAGTTGGATGGTTAAAGTGGTGGAATACATTGAGTTTGTTGTGTGATATAGAAGTACCCCTCAAACTTAAGGGACAATTCTATAAGATGGATGTGAGACTTGCAATGCTTTATGGCACAAAATGTTGGCCGTTAAAAGAGAAGAATCCAATTAAGTTAAATGTTGTAGAGATAAGGATGCTCAAGTGGGTGAGTGACTTTACTCTTAGAGATAGAATGTGAAACGAGCATATACGTGAAAAGGTTGGAGTAGTTCCAATGGCAGATAAGATTAGAGAGAGTCACCTTAGTTGATTTGGACATATAAAATGCTGACATTTTGATGACCCAGTTAGACGAGCATATGTATTATATTAGAAGTAGACCTAAAATGACTTAGATAGAAAATATTAGAAATGACCTTTTTTATTAGATTTAAATGAGAATTTGACTATTAACATGACACAATGAAGAAAAAAGAATTCATGTAGCCGACTCCACATAATGGGATGAAGGCTTGATGTTATTGTTGTTGGAAAATGCGATTGTTATGTTATATGTTATTTCATATTATATTGCTTACATTCTGATATCATGCTTAAGTAAATGTTTATGTTATGAAATTATGACAATGTTATGTTATGTTATGCTACTTCTATTCCGAAGTTATGTTCAAGTAATATATATGTTGTTACTATTGATATGTACTTGCTCTTAAAATCTATTTCATTCTAGTACAAAACTATTAAATATACTATTCAAAACAAACATCAGGATATTTCACTTTAAACATAATTTATTGTTCTTGTATTTTTATAGTATAAAAACTTTTATACTACTATATTAAACCCTGCAATAGTAGGTTTCATATAATGCATTGAGCAAGTGGTTTACTCACAATGTGTACTTGTATATGTTTCAAGAAAGAGTAAAACTCCAATTGAGGAGTTTCTATTGATAAAGATTGTTGACCTAAATTGAGTTCTAGATTTAGGTATTTTCAGTATGGGCATTCTTTTTTCAATCATAAATATATTTATATTTTAATGAAAAAGGAAGTTTAATCATGATTGGTGTATATTATTCTTTTGAAAGTACAGTTTGATGAAATAAAATGAAATTCACGCTTTAATTTTGTTTATATTTGATAAATTAGATGCCTTGTGTTGTAAATGTCAACAACAACATCAAGCCTTTATCCCACTACGTGGGGTCAGCAATGAAAATAAAATAAGAAAAAAAAAATTCTAATCAGGTCTTACGAAATTTTAGGTTTGTTATTGCGGTCTTAACATGGTGCGACCTACTTCGGGATAGTGGGTTGTATCGGGTTGGTTTGTGACATACAAGATACCTTTAGATAATGAAACCTATATTTACTAACAAATATCTTCAAGTAAGATTGAGTTGACAATCTTCACTAAGTAGACCATAACTTTGACAATCTAGGAAAACATGACTATTTAATGTTTTTTTATTATCTTTTTCTTCTTTGGACTTTAATTTGATCTTAGGTTTTCGCTTGGATCATAAAATGAATCAATCTCCAAACCCCCTTCACCCAATTATAACATTACGAGGCATATTCTTAATTGATTTTACTGGCTTTCATTTTTTGGTTGATCTTTCAGTAACATTTGAAAACATGAGGTTAGCTTTCTCATTTTATGTTAGTTACCAAAGTTTTGTTTGTGGATGCTTATGCAATATGATTAAGTCGATGCTTGGATAGAACATAGACAAAAAAAAAGTTAGGGTTTAGTATAATGATTTTAATAATTTGAGTAGTTATAAATAGTCAAATTCTCTCTTGCTATCCTATTTAAAAAATTTGAGTGATTTTTTAAAGTAGAATTTATTTCAACCCATCATGTGAATTTGATATTTGGGATAAGTGGTAATTGGAGAAAAATATAATTTGGTGCTAGTTGGATAAATCATTTATTACATAGGCACACTAATTAATTAACTTAAAAGGATGTATGGCCTTCTAAGCCTTCTAATTAATTAGATATTTTAATAATGAATTAGGACTTTCTTATGTAGTATATGATATGATCAACTCGTTTTCTATTTTAGTATGACCTTCTAAGCCTTGAAAAAAAGGGGATTATTTTGTGGTCCAAAAATCCCTATTAAATTCTTATTATTTTGATTTTTTAAAAATTATTTACATTTCTAATTTTTTTTGGGCTTTCTTACATAAATTTTTTACTATATTTATATTAATAATGATATAAATATTTTAAAGAGAAATTTCACTTTATATGCCTCATGATGGAAAAAATTGTAGACATATTTTCGTAGTTCAAATTTTTTAGGAAATACACCTTAGTTCACACTAATAGCCCCTATTGAGGAAAACTTTTTGAAGAAGTTGAATATATTCAAATTTAAACTTGGTTCAAATCTTAAACTAGTTAGATCCCAAGTTTGAACTCGATTCAAATAAGAACCATATTTAAAGTTGTTTCAACCTCCTTCAAATGATATTTGAATAGTTGGAATTAGGTTCGACTATATCACGATGCTCTCTTCTCCTTTATACACCATGCTTGCATCAATGACTTCATAGCTAAACTGTTCATTGACGTTGGCCCCCCTCTAGGCATCCTTTAGGTTTTAGGTCCTCTTCTTTACTGCATCTTTCATCATTGGTGCCACAATCTTTCTTCTCCCCTCCTTTGTCTCTTGACACTTCTTTGGCAAACTAGTCATAGAATCCTTAATTTGCGCCATTCTAACAATCTTCTTTATTGTTAGCTTCATCGATGCCATTAACATCCATGCTTTATTCAAAAACTTTATAATCAACACCCTCATCCCAAAAGGTCCTTTTATCATCATCCATATCGAGAAACTTTGGGAACTCTTCTCCTCCCTCCTCCTACTCTTTACTTTGTCTCCATAGGCTTAAACACTTATCACCTTCACACATTGCCAATCTTGTAGATGCCATCCCCAAGAGAGCTCCCATCATAAACCACTCCTCTCCTTCACACATACTACCAACCCTACTGATGCCTTCCCCCGACAAGTTCTCATCGTAAATATCTCTCATGTTCACATGCTACTGGTCCTGTTGATAACATCCCAAACAAGCTTTGGTCCCTTCTCAGTCGATCTTCATTTTTCCTATCATAGCACCATTAAACTAAAATGAAGAAAAAGGATATTGAATATATATGAAAGAATTTAATAACATTTTTTATAAGGAAATAACAAAAAGATGCAAAGTAGAAATGGTTACAACTTCAAAATAAATTAAAATAAACTATAAAACTTTCTAACAACTCTAAAAAAAAAAAAATTATATACATAACACTCAATATAATAAGATTTATGTATTTAACATCTAAATTTTACTATTTATATAAAAAGCCTTCAAAAATTTAAATAACATTACAAATGAAACTTTTCTCATCCTTTTAGTTACAATCATGCTAATAAATTAACACGGGGGATGTGCACTTCTTGCAATCTCCTGTGGTGGCTTCCTTGCTTTTTTTGTCGACGATATTTGCGAGTAGGAGTACTAGGGATAGAAGGTGGAGAGAGAGAGAGAGAGTGACGAGCATAGGTGCACAATAGAGCTAGAAGCGTTTGGAGTTGTGTTTTGATATTCTTCTCGATGGGATCCAATTGCAATTTTTTTGGTGCCTAACCAGATCGTCACGACTTTCATGAACTCTACTAACAATAAACTATATTAAATAATGTATGTTACTTTGGTTTGTTGGTTGAGAATTTTGATTACCAAGATATTTTGAGTTCTAATCTCGTGTATGTATGAATTTATATCTAAATGTTTAAAGAAAAAACTATATTAAATAAATAGTAAAATTTAAATTATTAAATATATGCATTTTAATGTATCGAAAAAAAAACCCTTCATTTCATTTAGGTCATCCTAAAGAGCCATTAGCCATGATTCTAACTTCGCTCGTGTCATCGGAACTTTTATTGCATCCAGTGAACGTACCCAGAGGAAGGTTCGGTTTTAGGCGAAAAAGCGTCTGTGGTACACTTAAAAAAAACTCGGTACAGACTTTTTTTTTTTTTGCCTAAAATCGAACCTTCCTCTGCTTAAGACTGGATACAATAAAAGTTCGTGTCACCGACCCGTTTACAACCCTTCAAAGCTCCAGGTTCCAGCATAAGGGTACGAGGCTCGGAACTCACTTTCGGGCGGCGGCGGCGACGGTGACGACGACGACGGGCGGCAACAATGGTTTCGCAGCGGTGGGCGTACGTAAGAATAGTGACGGGTACCATACTCGGTGGAGTCCTCGGTTTCTATGTGATGCACCGTGTCGAAATCAGCTACAAGGCAACTCCTCGAGCGCGCGCGCTCTCTCTCTCTCTCCTACCTACGCCGTTTGCCTCCTAATTCTTATTATTTTCTCGATGCAGGAGAGGAGAAATGAGGAGATAAGGAGGTACCAGAGCGAGATGAGAAGGAGGCAGCAGGAAGAACAACAGGCTCACGCCGAGCTCTGGTCGGACTCATAGATTTTAGTAATTTCTGTTACTTTTCCACTACCATTTCCTCCTAGGGTGTATTCTGCTTATCCGAACTTCTCATTCTTTCCTGAACTACGTTTGGAATTAGTTGATGCTTGTATGATTCCTCAATTTTTCTTTCCTGGATTTTTTTTACCAGAAGTAAATTTCTTACTTTTACCTTTCTGTAATTGTGAAATTTCAATTTAATACGGGCAAAAATGGATGACGCGTATGATTTTCTGCTCGGATTTCTTCAGTTTGTTGCCTTCTCGAGCTTCCAATGCTAATCAAACTAAAGCTATGCTCTGATCTTTAAAGCTTGATTCTTCTCCTTGCCTTAGCAATTCCACTATTCTGTTTGCTTCTTTATAAAATCTTTTCTTTCACCGTGGAAAACCTGCATTACCTTGGTGTTAAGGGGAAGAAAATGTATATGTATCGTAATTTGTTAGTTTGATGCTTGATATTCTAGGGTATTCATTACAAAGAAAATAACAACGACATTTGTTTATTTAGATGAAATATATATCTTTTATTAGCCTTTCTTTGGTCGAGAACATGATATTGCTACCGAGCCTTGGTGCTGAAATCGGAGGGCATCCTGACCAAGGTCTTCCTCGCACATCTTATTACCACAACAACAACATCAAGCCTTTATCCCGCTGCGTGGGGTAAAGTCCAATCCAATTACAGTTCTGTTATTTTTTTTTTTCCTATGAAACTAATATGCGTTTGATATGGAAAAAATAGCAATAGCTCGCTGGGATCAAGTTGAATTGCTAAAAGAAGCTAAGAATGTTTGGTAAATATTCCATATCTAGTGTGCTCTTGCTGTTGTCGAATTAATACATATAACATAGAAACGTTCGGCACCTTTGCATTGGGTTTAGGAAAATTTCTATTGCGAAGAATACCATAAAGATCAAAAAGGGGCTTCGAGCTGATCCACCTTTGCATTGAGTCCCTCATTGTTAATGTAATGACAAAGATGGAGATATTGATTTTGGCTTTTACCTTGAAAGCCGCTCACCAATATAGAGATTAAGATCCTTGTCTGAGTCCTCTTCTTGCGTGTAAAAATATTTATCAGCTTCTTGTTGTCATAATGGTGAGATTTTTGTTTGGAATCAATCCTTCTTGTCCTGTTAAGTTGGTTCTTGATTTATCGTTGGGATTTGCTTGGTCAATATGACCATCATCACAGCGATCTACTGTTGAAAGAGTGCAACATAGGTAGGCAAGTCGCCGAAGCTTTATCCCTTTGGAGTTGCCATAATAGCTTTCCATTATCCTCATGGATTATTCAAGACAAAGACTAGTTTGCTAACCTACTTTTAGATGCTTTTTATTAATACTTTGCACCAAGGTTCTTCCAAATCTAACTCGTTGATATTTACTTTATTCGAAACTCTTGCAAAACACTAAAAATAATATTTGACCATTACATCAAGTAGGTGGAATGAGAATTAATCTAGATTTTTTTTTTCTGGGAGAAATAAACTATTATTTCATTAATAGAAGAAACTAGTCAAATACAAAGGACGAAGAATAAAACTCCCCCTTGAATCTCCTCCATCTCCAGTCTTCTTCAACTTCTTTGAGTCTCTGTCTAATATTCAGGATTATAAATTTACTATTCTATAGAATCTCACCCCAAGTTCTTATATAACAACCCTTAATTTAAATAGAGCATGCTAGTTACAATAAAAAGAGTAGCAAATTTTGTTACATGAAATCCTTATGACACTTGTGAAAGTAACAAATAGGTTGCACCTACTTCGATGCCGATTTAATGGCTAGCTTCTGTCAAGATGACATTGTAACCTCTCGACAACATTCTTCTTAATCACAAAGTTACTCGGCTCTCGGGTTAGAATCTTAGATATTGTGCTCAAGTTCCTCTTAGCAAGTCTTCTCGGTTTCTATAAGTTTATGTTGACAACATACTGGTTCTCTCAGAATTTCTCGCAATAAGATTGTCGACCTCTCGTAATTCACCTATGTAGATTCCCAATTCTTTTGAACTGTCCTCCACACAGTTCCTTGATAAGACAAATTAAGTTGTAATCATACCCAAGTCCAATAGTTGTTTATGAGGGTCTCACATTCATTCAACAGAAACTCCCCATCACTAGAGAAGAGGTTACAATATATTATGGTCGAGTTAGCCCAAGCATAATGGACTGCAGGCATGGTATGAACTTGGAACTTTTTAGATTGCATGGCTTGTATATAAAGGACCTTCTCATAGGGTTTTGTATCATTATTGATTCTTATAATATATTTTTCGAATAAAAGAGATTTTAAGAAAATAAGGACTGCAACAAAAGCATTTTGACGAAGTAAAGCAAAAATTTACTCCTGCTCTTGAATCATATCTGTTGTAATGCAGCGGCTTGTGTTGCCCTTCCAATGTAAGTATGGGGATCTTAAGTCAAGGTCCAATTGCATATTTTATAGCAAGAATTTCTGTGGTTTCTTGAACTACTCTACTTATGAAGGATAGTTTTCTATCGTAGCTTTGAATTTGAGGTGTTGCCATTATGATTTGAGGTTCTAGGTGTTTATTTATATGTTGATCATTTAACCTGATAAATTTGCAAAAAATAAGTTAGTGCGCCAACCTCCTTGCTATGGTTTGATTTTTCCATGAATATACATTCCTTCATTCTCAAACTTATTTTAGGTGCTGGGATTAAGTCTATAAATAAAAATTATCATGACCATTATTCGGCCTATTGTATGTTTCAGTGGTGTAGAAAGAGATAATATTTGATGCTGATTTGATGGCGTGCTCTTGCTGTGGATTTTCTTGTTCATCTTTTTTGTGATTAAATTAGCTTGATTTCTCTCTTAGATGTGAATGAATGGAGAATAGGAGAAAAGGGGCTTCAATTGAGAAGAAATTGAAAGAGAGCTTCTCGGTAATATGCATTTTCTTGAATAGGAGACTGCACAGCTTGAGAGTTGGGAGAATTGGAACAAGTTGGGATGAGTTGCACTTAATGATTGAAGAGAGGGATGGTGTGAGGAGGAAGAGAGAGAGAGAAGGTTCATGAATTTAATTCCCGTGACATAGATATTGGTGTTGAAGATAGTAATATAGTCGTCTGAAACATTGAATAAATAAATAATTCAAGCAAGCTTAATTTTATTATTTGGTAGTTATTATTTTCTGGTACAATTATTTCATTTTTTTTTAACCATGTCTATACTAAATGCCTATGAAAATTAGATTTATTCTTTATTTTATTTGATGCTGTAGAGCTGGGTCAGTTTAAACTGGGTCATTTTATGTGCTATTCCATAATTTCATCTGAAATATACTCTTGATTGGCTGATGACTTTCAAAATTCCAAAGTGTAATTAACTGTAGTTAAGCGGCTATGATGTTTTGGAGTTAAGCGGCTATGATGCCTGCATGGAAGGTTTTTCCTGCTGCTTGCTTGTATATGGAATTCTGAAAGATGAGTTTCGGTTGGTTGTTCTTGTGCCTATGGATATGGCCAGACTTTCTGTGGCTATTTATGGTTACATTTTTTTAGGGGACATTTAATGCAAATCCACACACGCAAGACTTGACTTTATGTGGCTATCTTATGAGGAGTTTAATTATTTTATTATTATGTTCGAAAATATAATTATTTTGACTACCATAATGAGTGACACTCATGTGAAAGAACCAAAGTCTTCCTAGCAAGATATGAGTAATGTCTATGAGAAGGATAATCTTGATAAGAACTAGGCATCTATGCGTGATGGAGAGAAAAGTATAGTTGGACCAACTGATATGAAAAGATTCGGGTGTGGTTCAACCTTGATATTTGCTCTAATGATGGTGTGAGTTTAGATGACATTCATTGCTCTTCCGATTTCTATCATTTTTTATTATTACACTTCATATACATACTAATAATATTCTTCCTTCTCTAATCATCTATCTCATTTTTACTACAGTCATACATCTCACTACATTGAGATGAGGGTTATTTATATACTCTAATTTTTCATCAGATAATGTGGTTTCATTATAAACCTCTTCTAAATCATCATCGATGGGATTCTAAGTCTTCGTTTGGGACGGCTTTTTATTGCTTCTTAAAACAACTTTTTAGTTTAAAAATAAAAATTTTTATACTAAAAAATTGTTTTGATAAACAGTAAGAAACCAGTCCCAAATGAAGCCTAAGTCTATTTTAAGAACAAGATTTGTGCGTTAGATTACTTTTGCATGTGATCCTTCTTGTGAACTTAAAATATATTATTTTTTGATTATTTTTGAAACTTTATTCAGCAGAAGTTTCATTTAGTTAGGTTGAACCAATAGATATTGTGGGTCTGGTAGTCGATTTGTGAGATGAAGTGGAGTGGGTTTGAGTCAAATTTAGAGAGTGACATTAATTTTCTTTTGCTGATTAACCAAAATGCATAATCAAAGGTTTCTTTCTAAAATGTTGGGGTCAAATAGTTCATCCTCATTCCTGATATTAGTCTTAAGTCAAAAGACAAATTTATTGGCTAGTTGTCAATCATTATAAGTACCAATTCTAAAAATTAGATCCTCAAAGTTGTTCATGTATTCAATAACTAGAATACTAGCCTTATAATCAATAATTGCCCATGTAGTTTCATATCATGATGTCTTGGGCAATATTTGATCCATTTCAATCCATGTGAGGGTGATTCTTCGTAGTCTTTGTTATTTTGCAAAGGTGTTTGTCCAAAGAATTTTTGTATGTTCAGTTAATTTCATTTTGACAAAATTAACTCGATCATTATCGTCTATTTTATACTAATCAAAGAAATTATTCATTTTGATTAATCAGTCTAAACAACTTATTGGGGTTATAAGTACCATCATATGTGGGTGCTTCAACTTTAACTCACCTGAAGGGATCATTAAAATCTTCAGTATTTCTATGAGGATGGTTTCTTCTACCTCCATTCTTAAGGTTTGGTTGTCTCAGATTAGATTACTCTTCTCCCTTATCTTTTAAAAGTATATTATGATTTTGGGTAGGGCATAGGACTAGATTTATATTATTTTGCAGATGATTTAGAAAAGCTTGTATTTTTGTTATTTAGTCATTATATATGAGTTCTAGTCTCCTCAAATAGTTTCTTGATCCAAGGAATCAACTATTCCAGTTAAATTTTTGAGAAACTAATTTAAATACATGCTATAAACAGTTCAGTGGGCATATTTGGTAAGTGGACCAAATTTGTGCTTACCTGACTGATGTTTGAGAGTGAAAATCAAACTGCCAGTGCCCTTCATCAATGCTGTTGTCCAGCAACGCCAGATATTTAATGACTAACTTTGCCTGATATTTGCAATTGATCAATATTCATTAGGATGTTTTGCAAGCACATATTTACCCCAATCTCTCCTTAGGTGTTTATACCTCTTTGACAATTTTTTTTTACACTTTTTTTATCAATGTTATGCAAGCAAAAATTATCTAGATTTATTAGCCTCAAGTCCTTAAGATTACAAACTATTCAAATTTTGATAAATAAATCATTAATTTTATCATAAACAATTAAAACAAAACAAAAAGAAAGTTACATAAGATTTTGCATATATCAAGATAATGTTTTAGTTGTTATTATTATTATTATTATTTTTTTTTTGAGATGGAGCACACCCTACCAAGATTCACTAAAGACATAAGTTTTTGGGTAGATTCACAAGGGGATATTGGTTACGCTTTATGTGGAGCTCATTAGTTGGATTTTTGTATTGTCACTATAGGCTTGTAGGAAATATACTATATATTTAAGCTACTAATATGAATTAAATTTATCATAAGAAATCACTTAATAACATCAAATATATAGGAGTAACTCTCAAGTTTTTTGGAGACAAGTCTTCTATAAGAAAATTCTTCTTAGTTTTTTAGAAGTTATGACCAGACATCTCTTTCCCATATTTATTCTGATACCAAATATGATGGTGGTGGGTAGCCTTTCTAGTGTAATTAATGAATAGAAAATGCTATGAATTTTTCAATTTGATATTTTGAGAGGTGTTATGGAGTTTCTGGTGGAATGATGAGCTATTTGAAAAGGCTGTATTAGCCGGAATGGTAAAACTAGAACAATTTGGGCTGGTTTTCAAGGTTACTTTAGGGAATGGCTTTAATGTAGGATAAATGATTGGAAATGATGGTTGAATGTTAGCTTAGGATGTGAACTTACGATTCATAAGTGAAGGTAGAGTTTTACAGAGTTTAAAAGGATGTCAAGGCATAATGATTAAGATCAGATCCAAATATTACTTAGTTGGGCCAAGGGTTGTGTGCAAGTGTTTAGAAAGATTTTAAGATTTTGGTTGTTGATTTATTGGACTTAAATGATACTTACGAAGTGGAAGAAGAGGTAGGAGCAGGTGTTTAAGAGGGGTAACAAATAACTTGAAGAAAATACTAAGATAGCTACCAAACACTCCAAAGATAGGCAAATCACTTGAAGCCACTAAGAAGCAAATAAAATGAAGAGAAATTCTCCACCAAAACATTTCTTTCATCAATAAAATTACAAAACATTTTAGCCCATATTTATAGGCATTGCAAGGCTCTTCGACAACCACTTTTGTAGTGAAAAAGTGGAGGAAAAAAAGAGAGCAAAAAGAAGAATAAGTTGCCATTAATGAGAAAGTGTATTAACGACTTATTTTAGCACCTCATTTATACATATTCATAAACATTGTTGCCAATACAAGTTTCTAGATGGTAAATAAAATATAAATTATAATTAAAATTTTTAAATTTATGGGCTCTTTATCGGGCTTTCGTTGGGCGTTTTTAATTGGGCTTTTTATTTGAACTTTATTTTTGGGCTTTAGTCTTAACTCTTGTCATTAAATCTTAGGGTTGATTATCTTCATCCATACGATGTATTAGATCATTGAATTTCTGGTCTGATCAAAATGCCTTTCATTCAATAAAGTGAGTCAAAGTATCTATTAAGATGAATGCAGAAGGTGATGTTTATCTCTTTCTCTCCCTCTAATATCATATGGAGTTTAGTATATCAATGATTGCCAAAAATGTTCCTTTAACATGTGAAGGAAAGGGTATAAATAGTAAACTTTGATTGACCATATAAATGTAGAGGTGAAATTATTCTGGCCTCTAATGATGAGACAAAAAAAAATTAAGGTTAGCTAAGTGCTTTTCTTGAGATTGATTGATGATCATTTATCATTTGTATTGCTTTTATAAAGGTGTAGGCAATTAAATGTTATAACTGAGTGCACAAAAAGAGACAAAGAGATGGCATATGTGAGCCTACCAAGATTGATCTTCCCCTTAGTTTCTAAGCTTGTGACTAGCGCGTTAACACATCATCCTTTTGTGAGCATGTAACGATGCAAATTCTTGCAAATGTGAGCTGGATACTCATGCAAGCTAAGATGAAAGATTTTCCTACTGTATCGTCGTGAATATTCTAGCCCACAACAAACATATAACTATAGAAACATGTAGCAATATGAACAATATTATATATATAATGTATTTCTTATACAGTTATTTCATATACATATAGTCATATTCTCACTATATCATATGGTCATATCAACACCCTATTAGTCGTTGCATATTAATCATGCTAATCAACCAATCATTCTCATTAATCAATCAATCAACATATTATATCTCACATATCATCAGCTTTATCAGTCATCAATTGTTGATCACAAATGTCATCAGTCTATTTATCATTAGTCTATCACATTTATTATCGATCATATCAGTCATTAGTCTTATACATCAATGGTCTTATCTATCATTTATCATATATATGATTCTAACTAGTGAAATTTCAATATAAACTAGTTAAAACATTCATAAAAATGATCTCTATCATAAATCAAAAGTTACAAAATGAAAACTCACTAGAACAAAACATATTGCATTTTTACTATATTTAGGAGGGAGAAATAAATTAACTTTAGAATCAATGAAAATAAAGGTAGAGTAAATGTTATGTACAACAATCAAAACAATTTTTGTAACAGAAGTGACAGGCGAAGCAGCCCAAAGTATTTTCTCTCCTTTTTCTCCCTCCATTCTCTCTTCCCTTTATTCTCCTTCTCCATTGTTTCCTTCTTTGAAAACCAATGAAATGAAGGAGGGGTATGGGGGTGGTGAGAGATATTTCTATTAAATATATTAAAATATATTAAAAAATTTTAATTTAGTGTCCAACATTGTACCTAGTGCTACTATGCCCAACTACTTAGCGCCACTGCGCTGCATGTCGATCCTAGATTTATTTTAGAACAAAATCTTCAATGCCGCGGTGACAATTCCTTGACACCGTAGTTAATAACACGGTTACCTATGTATACTTGGAGTACCTGTATCAAGAACACCTGTCTTCTAGAAGTTTGTAATAGGCTTAGTATAGGTTTCTGTATATTCTATAAATACTGCTCTATGTACTATTATAAGAAAATGAATAATAAAATCTTAGTTTCGCTGTCTACTTTATCATGGTATCAGAGCGGGGTTCTTTTATCTGAATCCGCTTTTTTCATTTCTTCTCTCGGTTCTGGTCTCCGGTGATCTTTTCCGGTGACCCTTCCCCTTCTCTCCGACAATCCTCTCTTGTGCTTAGTCATGGACACTTCCTCGTCCTCACAAACTGAAGAAATTCAAGAACTACTTCTTGATGCAATCTCACCATTCCCGCCTCCCTCAAATTCGTAATCTCCAACATAAAAATCATAGTTCCGGTACAACTGTCATCGGAAAACTACCCTGTTTGGAGATCACAGGTTCTGAAACTTCTTACAGCGAATGGTTTTGCATCTTTTCTCTCCCAGTCGGTATCTCCTCCTACAACGCACAAGACTCTTTAAGATGGCAGCAAAGAACCCAATCAAAAATATCAAGAGTGGGTTCTTGTGGATCAAAACCTGGCGGCTGCGCTCTGTTCCACTGTTTCTCCGGCCATCCTATCTTATGTTATTCATCTGGCCTCTACATCTGCGATTTGGCAGACGCTTGAAAAACGTCTCCAATCGTCCAATAGATCACGCGTTATTCAGCTCAAAAATGAGCTGCATAACGTCCAGATGAAATCACAAAGTATGACACAGTATCTTCAGCAGATCAAAACCATCGTAGACAATATCAGCTCGGCCAGATCGGAGATTGATCAAGAAGACGTTCTCCTATACACGATGAATGGCTTGCCGCCGTCATATAATGCCCTCAAGACTACCATTCGGGCAATGCAAAACCCCATGGATCTTGACATGCTGTACTCATTACTGATAACAGAAGAAATAAATCTTCAATTTGAATCGGCTCGTCAAAATCTTCTAGGAGATTCGTCCACCGCTCTCTACTCAAACAGGGGCTGTGGCCGGCGTGGACGTGCTAGATCTTCCACACAGCAAGCCCGATCCACCAATCAAAACATACCTCAATGTCAGATTTGTAGCAAAAGAGGACATCTCGCACACAACTGTTGGCACAGATTAAACATCTCCGTTAATCCTCGCGACCCGGCGACTACAAATACCTCTACCAGAGCGATGGTCGCAACTACAGACAACGACAACCCTGATTGGTATCTTGATTCGGGCGCCTCAGCCCATCTCACGAACTCGGTGGACAATCTCTCGCAAGTCCAGTCCTACAATGGTACCGACACCATTACCATAGGTGATGGCAGATCTCTATCCATTGCTCACTCCGGCAATGGTATTCTGCCAACACCGTATCGTAAGCTACAACTCAACAATTTACTTCATGTTCCTCATCTATCGCATAATCTTATTTCTATCTCTAACTTAACTCAAGATAACAATGTCTCTGTGAACTTTAACCCTTCTGGTTTTGCCATTAAGGATATGAAGACAAACAGAACACTGCTATCGGGTCCAAATCGCAAAGGGCTCTACCCAATTCGCCCGGCCAACAGGACTAACTCAGGCAACACGGCGTTAACAGCAAGATCCACTGCCGCAACCCTCTGGCACCAAAGATTGGGACATCCTCATTCAAGAACAATCAAAGCTGTGTCTGCTTCTAATAAATGTCTTCACATTCCTAATACATTGTCTTTTTGCTCTGCTTGTACGACCTCAAAAGGTCATAGGTTACCGTTTTTAAAGAAAACTCATCGTGCATCTATAGCTTTAGCCATTGTGCATACTGACGTTTGGGGTCCTGCCCCGGTTTCTTCGCATCAAGGTTTCCTGTACTATGTAGTTATCATTGACGACTTTTCTCGATTTTCTTAGGTTTTTCCTATGAAACACAATTAAGAAGTTTTTGAAATTTTTCAGAAATTTAAAATTTTTGTTGAAAACAAACCAAGTTT
>CM039733.1:63319912-63386279 GCA_022539455.1 Dendrobium nobile | reverse complement strand
GCTGTTTAGGGCGGGGAGACATTTGAGTGACTGCAACGGCACGGAGGGCACGAATCTCAGCGCACCGATTAATAATGGGGATTTTAATTGGTTCATGTGATGCGTGTGGGCCTCTTTGACTCTTAACCTTTTCACGTGTCAAACATCAATGGGATTCATTATTCTTAAATTTTTTTATCTTATTTTTATATATATTTAAATTTTAATAAGAGAAAAAAAAATGTTTTGATTAAGCGAAATCTTTAAATAATAGATTCTTATATATTTTATATCATAAGAGAATTAATTTGTTGTGTATAATTAATTTTATATTATCACATATTATTCTTTGGTATACTTAAATTATTAGATAATATGATTAAATTAGAAAATAAATGCAAAAAAAGTATTATATAATATAATTAGTTTGTTAAATCAATAATTTAGTTATATAGTTTAGTTATATTATCAGATAATTTAATTTAATTTAAAAATATATGACTTATAAAATTAAAGGCTCATATAATAAAATTAATCTTTTCACGATTTAAAATATATTATATTGTTAGAAAATTATTTATTAAGTAATTTATTGATTTAGAGGGTTTTCTCCATTATGTTTCTATTAAGAATCAAATTCTCATATTCAAATTTATATTATCATATGTTATCATTTAATATTATTAAATTATTTAATAATTTAATTTAATTTAAAAATAAATATAAATAAATTATTAAATAAATTATATTATATCAAACATAAATTCTAATATTTCAGTCATATTATCAAACTTAATTAAATTTAAAAATATATGACATGTATAATAAAATTAATCTTATAATGATATAAAATATATTATAATATTAGAAAATTATTCATTAAATAATTAATTGATTTTGAGGGTTTTAAAGGGCTTCAAACATGCATGCTTTGCAAGATAAAAATAAAAATAGATCTAAATGATTCATTTTTTAAAAATAAAATAAAATATTTTATATACTAAAATTGAAATATCTTATATATGTAATATATTATGAACAAATATTTATTTAGCTTATAATTTTATTTTTATTCTTTGAAAAAAAAAAAGGAGAATTTATGTTTGGGAGTTTGACTTGCTAATTAAGGGGAGTTGAGAGTTGAATGTTGGGAAGTAATGGAAGAAGAAGATGGCGAGTTAGTCGCTTCCATGTGTTATTAAATCGCTGTAAGAGGTGGAGGAGAAGAGATCGAAGGTACCGATATTGGCTGGCGTTGGATAAAGCTCCCACAAACACCGCACTAATTCACGTGAAAGTCAAGAGTGTTTAATGAGCATTGTTGGCTGGCACATCAAAGGTTTTGGCGTGAAATATCATATAAAAACGAAAAAAAAAAAAAATCAGGTTGGATGTCAATATTTGATTTGACTCGAAATCCGATCTGAATCTTATCCAAAATTTTTTTGGGTTGAGTCAACTAGTTTAATATATAGAACGGAAAGTCGAATTGTTTCAAAATTTTGATCAAGTTCGGGTTGACCCAAAAACTAGAAAATGATCTGGTTGACCCATTTAGAAAACCCTAGACCCATGCGGATATGGGATTCTTCTGCTCGCAAGACGTGGTTTCCGCCCGCCATCTTCAAATCACGCGAAGCCCGCGGTCTTCACTCTTCAACTCACGCCACGCCCGCCGCTTGCTGTCTTCACGATGCGGTTCCGCTCGGCTTCCGTGATCTGCCAAGCCGAGGTGCCAGCTCTGCCGGTCGTCTTCAAAGCTTTCCCAATCCACCTTCAAAGCACCTCTGCAAGGACCAGCGACGTCTGCATATCACATTTCGCAAGCTCTTCGGCGAGTTCGCAAGTTGGGTCGGGTCAACATGTAACTTGTGCAGGTCGAGTTTGATTGAATTTTTTGACCCGTTTGTAAAAACAGATCGAGTTAAGATCAACCCGTTTAGACCCGTGTCAATCCGAGTTCAACCCATGGACACATTTTCAATCAGGTATAGTTTATATTAAAAAAAATATTTTTATGACATATATGTTAAATTCATCTATTAGTTATTATCTACTAATATAATTAAAATTTAAAAATTAAATAAATATATTTACACTATAACCATTAGAAATTTATAGTATTTTATTTTATCTATATGATAATTTATATTTTTTAAAAAATAATTAGTTTTAAACTTACTGATAATATGTGAAGCGAATACATACATGAAAAAGACTGAATAATTACAGTGGCATATAAGGATAGAGAGTAAGATTGGAGTGATTCTAGTGGCTTGTAAGGATAGAGAGTCCTCTTAGGCTTCGTTTTAGACTTCTTTAATGCTTATTAAAATAATTTTTTAGTATAAATTTTTTATATATTATAAATATTTGAGTTAGATAGTGTTTGAGAAAACAGTAAAAAACCTTTCCCAAACGAAACCTTAGATGCTTTTGTCAAATGAAATGTCAGCCTTCCGATGGAACTTTTATTAGGCCAGGACATTTGACGTAGCTCTACATCCGGACGCCAATAAAATGTCGCCACATGCTCTTACTCTTTACCACGCGGCTCGACGACCCGACCCGGACGGGAACCCGGTATTGCTAGATATTGCTCGGTATTGCTTGGCAATAACGAGAAATATCGCTCTTTCAAGACCAATACCGAGCAATACCTACCAATACCTAACAAAATTGGGGTATTGCTAGGTGTTAATCTTGACATAATGATATTTCTCGTTACCGAGCAATACCTAGCAATACTCTGGTCTGCACAAATCAGCTAATACATAGAAAAACCGAGTTCCGGGCCGGGCCGGGTCGTCAGGCCACGCGGCAAAGAGTAAAAGCACGTGACGACATTTTATTGACGTCCGGATGTAGAGCTACATCAGGTGTCCGGACCTAATAATTATTCCTTCCGATGACCTAGTTGAGAGAGTACATGAATTAGATCCAACTTATGTTAAAAAAAAAGTAAATAAAATGGATCCAAATATCCGATATTGTTTTTTCCCAATCTGAATTTGTTTGATATTATTCCAAAATAAATAATTTTATAGATATAATTATGATATAGTTTTCACATAATATTTATTTTTGTTTTAAATTAAATATAATAAAATTTTGCATTATAATAATTATCATATTTTTCTAATTTAATTTGAATCAAAATTGGAGGCCTATTTTTGGATAATAATTTTTGTAGTGAAGAATTAGTTTGAGAAAATGACGTACGAGCTTATTGCATAACGAATCAAAATTTAAATAACCATTGAACGCCTTTCAAACTTTGGTAAAAATGCAATACATATAAATAAGTTTTTGCTTTAAGAAAACATTCCGTTTGTGTGAAAAATACATTACAATAATTACTAATCATGTGTGGATTCCTTTCTCGACTTAATGATCTTGGAAAATTTTGGTACGTGGGGCAAACAAATCTTTTTTTTTTTTTTTAATGAAAAAATAAACAAATCATTCTCGAGAGAATAATTAAGATTTAAGGGTAGTTTGGTTGGTTGAAAAAGGAACCGAATAAAAAAAATACTTTGAAGTTGTTCGGACAAGCGTAATAGTGCATGAGATTTTTTTTTTTTTTTGGTTTTGTATGAATTAAATGTAAAGTGCAAAGAGGGTGATGGTAGGTGGCTTACATTGACGATGGTGTATCCAGTGACAATCGACGGTTATGGATGGTGGGGACCGATGATGGTGGTGCCTTATGTGGACGACGGTGGTCGACGACAGCCTGTGGCGGATGCAAATGGGGATGCTCAATGATAGTGGGATGCAGTGGTTGCTTATGGGGGTAGCTGGTGGAGGCGGTGATGCTCGACGGTAATGGTGGCCGGTGATGACAAGTGATAGTCGAGGGCGATGGGGGTTGGCCGATGGTGATAATAGTGCTCAACAGTAGTGAGTGGCGGTAATGGTGGTTGGATGCGGTACAGTGAATTTTCCGATGCATTTGGAAGTAGCCCAAATTTGAGGAATTCCAAATACACCAAAAATGAACTAAAACGTGAATTTTACTTTGCATTTTGTTTTACTTCAAATCAAACACCAATATTATCATAATCATGTATTTGAAATACTTTTACACTCCTTTTACTTCAAACTAACTAGCCCCTTTATGATAACCCAAAATTCATAAAATGAATTTATTTGAAATATCAAATTTTGGATCCAACTTACAACGCTACGGTGCCAAGGAACTATCGTCGCGGCATTGAAGATTTTGTTCTAAAATAAATCTAGGATCGATATGTAGCACATCGGCGCTAGGTAGTTGGACGTAATAGTGCTA
The DNA here is from genome assembly GCA_022539455.1 of Dendrobium nobile. Taxonomy (NCBI): domain Eukaryota; kingdom Viridiplantae; phylum Streptophyta; class Magnoliopsida; order Asparagales; family Orchidaceae; genus Dendrobium; species Dendrobium nobile. The sequence continues at coordinate 63,382,006 of CM039733.1, read as the reverse complement.
GGTAGTTGGGCGCAACAACGCTAGGTAGTTAGGAGACACAATGTTGGACACTAAATTCAATTTTTTCACCACCCCTACACCCCTCCTCATTGCATTGGTTTTCAAAGAAGGAAACAAAGGAGAGGGAGAATAAAGGGAAGAGAGAATGGAGGGAGAAAATGAGAGAAAAATATGTTGGGCTTCTTCCCCTATCGCTTCTGTTACAAAAATTGTTTTAATTGTTGTACGTAACATTTACTCTACCTTTGTTTTCATTGATTCTAAGTTCAATTTATTTATCCCTTCTGAATATAGTAAAAATGCAATATGTTTTGTTACAGTGAGTTTTTATTGTGTAACTTTTGATGTATGATAGAGATCATTTTTCTGAATATTTTAACTAGTTTATATGAAATTTTCACCAGTAAGTTTCGTATGCATACTACTTTATCTGAAACGAGTAGAAATGACTTGATGCATAATGATCAAGAGTAGATGTACTAAATTTGAATATGAAATAAACGATATGAACATGGTTATTATTCAGGCTAATTTTTAGAAAAGAGCAGGTGGATAATGGCTATTAGAAAAAGGAGCATATTTAATAAAAAATTTAAAAAACAGCTAATGCGCCATGCAAATAGGCGCATTCCCTAGAGAGAGAAAATGAGAGGAAAGAGGGAGGGCAGTAAGGGAAAGTGTGGGCGGGAAGAGAGAGGGAACATGTCATGCATTTTGGTGGGATTATATAAATAATAATTAAATATTTAAAATAATAGTTACATATTTAATAATTACTTAAAATATATTTTAACTAATATTTAATATTAAATAAATATTTTAAATATATATTTAATATAAAACTAAAAAATATTCATATTATATTTTTTGTTTAAATATAATATAATTTTTTATACATCAAAATTATATTTTCAAGAAAATATTTATAAGAAGTTAAAATTATATTCATTTTTTTAAATCTAATTTATTAAAAGATAAATAACTAAATTTTTTAAAAGAAAAATAATTAATGAAATAATTTTAATTTCTTATAAATATTATATTTAAACATAAAAAAGCATAATTAAATTTAAATAATAAATTTTATTATTAAATATTTAAATTATTTATGTAGTATTATAAATATTTAACAATTATATTAAATAGTAATTTTAAAATTTTATTTTATAGAAAAAGTTAAAAATATAAAATATATTTAAAAAAGATAATATTAAAATTTTATTATTTAAATTTTGAATATAATTTATATATTATTTTGAATATCAAAAAAATATTTTAACTATTAAAGCTTTTTAAAATTTTAATTAAATCTTCTTTTTTTTTAATTGTCATTAGTCACATGTTTTTTCTAAAAATTAGCATTTTTCTAATATCTTTTATTCCCATTCAAAGAAGGCTTTTTTATTTAAATATTCTTATCAATGATATAGAGGCACAGTTGCGTGTTTGCTGAGACTATTTGATTTACTGAGCATAAATCAATGTACATTCCTGCAAAGTGGGATCATTTTTTCTGTATTTATTAAACATTGAATTTGTGATATTCAAAATAATATATAACTAATATATTTAAAATAAATTTTTGATATTCAAAATAATATATAACTAATATTCAAAATTTAAATAATTAAATTTTAATATTATATTTTTTAATTATTTATCTTTTAAAAAATTTAATAAATTTACTTATTTATCTTTTAATAAATTAGAATTTAAAAAATGAAAATAATTTTAAATTCTTATAAATATTTTCTTGAAAAAATAATTTTGAAGTATAAATAATTATATTATATTGAAACAAAAAATATAATATGAATATTTTTAGTTTTATATTAAATATATATATTTAAAATATTTATTCAATATTAAATATAAGTTAAAATATATTTTAAGTAATTATTAGATATGTAACTATTATTTTAAATATTTAATTAGTATTTATATAATTGTTAAAATAATAAATAAATATTTAATATAACCCACCAAAATGCATGGCATGTTCCCTCTCTCTCTCTTCCAGCCCACACTTTCTCTTACTGCCCTCCCTCTCTCTCTCCTCTCATTTTCTCTCTCTAAGGAATTCGCCTATTTGCATGGCATATTAGCTGCTTTTTAAAATTTTTATTAAATATGCTCCTTTTTCTAATAGCCATTATTCATCTGCTCTTTTCTAAAAATTAGCCTATTATTCATTAGGCATGACATGCATTTTAGCATGATACATACATATTGATGAGCACATTGTACATATTTACATGTTATGATAATTTCATCTAATATGTACAAGATGCATGTATGAATGATGTGATGTGTGTAAGAATGGATAAAATGAATGAATTAATGATTATTATATGATTGAGAAGACTAATAAGCAATATATGCCTAATGAGATGACTACTGAGTGGGAGCCTATGATTGAAGACTAATATGATATGACAGATGATCGATGATAAATAAAACTGATGATAGATATGATAGATGATAGAGATGACATATGACTGATAAGAGATATGATCGATGATAAATATGATTGATGATAGATGTGACTAATGATAGATATGATCGATGATATATATGACAAATGATAAATAATATCACTGATGTATAAGACTAATGAATGATATGATCGATAATAGATGTGATGGACTAATGTAATAAATAGATTGATGACATTTGTGATCAACAATTGATGACTAATAAAGTTTATGATATGTGATATATAATATGGTGATTGATTGATTAATGAGAATGATTGGTTGATTAATATGATTAATATGCAACGAACTAATAGAGTGTTGATATGGCCATATGATATAGTGAGAATATGACTGTTATGTATATGATATAATTGTATAAGAAATACATTATATATATATATATATATATATATATATATATATATATATATATATATATATATATAGTTCATATTGCTACATGTTCCTATAGTTATATGTTTGTTGCGGGCTAAAATATTCACAACGATATAGTAGGAAAATCTTCCATCTTAGCTTGCATGATTATCCAGCTCACATTTGCAAGAATTTGCATCGTTACATGCTCATAAAAGGATGATGTGTTAACAAGCTAGTCATTGCTTATTGTCCATCCTTGTTTTAAATGGAATTGACGTCTATTCTTCTAAATTTGTCATAAAGTCACAAGCTTACAAACAAAGGGAAAGATCAATCTTGGTAGGCTCACATATTGTTAGTGAAACCTTATGTTCTAGGTTCTGTTTACTTATATTGTTCCACTGTACTAGCACACACTACTGTCATCTATTTGTACTTGTATCTTGTGTCAAATGGTGGTATGAATAATAATTCTTCCGTCTAATCTTCCGTCGTGCTCTCTCATCTTCTTTCTTTCTCCACCAGCTAGGGGTCTTTCATGGTATCAGAGACATCCATGGCAGATCAAACATCGGCTGCCTCCCACCTACCCAACTCATCTCTCTCTTCCTTTGCCGAATTCATAGCTCCGTCACCTTTGAAATTCTTGATCTCAAATCTCAAGAACTTGGTTCCAATGCAACTCACCGCCAATACATACGCAATTTGGCGCCTTCAACTCCTCCAACACTTCACAATCAATGGATTCGTTGGACATCTCACCAACATTTTCACTTGCCCAACCAATACTTCACACCCTAATTTCACCCTATGGCACCTCGTTGACAAGAATCTCATCTCAGCACTATTCTCTACGATCTCTCCCTCGATCCTTCCATATGTGCTTTCATCCTCAACAGCTCATGAAGCTTGGATCGTTCTTGAAAAACATCTTCAACCTTCCAGTCGCTCTCGAATCATCCAACTCATGAACGAGTTACCCCACATTCAAATGAAGAATTCCCTTATGCAACAACATCAAGCACAAATCAAAACCATTATGGATACCATTGCGGCCTCCTGCTCCAAAGTTGATCCGGAAGACATCGTTTTATTTATACTTAATGGTCTCCTATTTTATATATACTTAATGGTCTCCCATCCACCTACAATTCATTCAAGACTACAATTAGAACTTCTCTTCTTCCCCTAGATCTTGACACCATTTACCCACTTCTCTGTAGTGAGGAGATCAACATTCAACAAGAACACCATAAAGACACCATCTCATCCTCGGACACGCTAGTCCTTTATTCCTACTCCAACCCGGCTCGTGGACGTGCCCAGAAACGATTCTTTAAAAACAAGAATACCTCGTCTTAGGTGATTTCTTCTGTCCCTTCAAACAGTCAATCGAACACCACCTTGTCCGCCCATCCCACTTGTCAAACTTGTGGAAAATATGGCCACGTCGCTCTCAATTGTTGGCACCGCTGCAATTTCAAGTATGCCCCAACCTCGTCATGGCAGCCTCGTGCCCTGCTTGCTCAGCAGTGCCTACCACGATGCAAGATTGGGTTCTTGATTCTGGTGTGTCTACTCATCTCACCTCGAATGCCACGAACATTAATCCTTCAGCTCCATATCAGGGAACATATACTGTATCCATTGCAAACGACATGTCTCTACCTATTCACAACTCCGGTCAAGGCATACTCCCGCTACCGGACACAAAGCGTAAGCTTTGTCTGTGTAATCTTTTTTCACGTTCCCTCACTAACCCACAACCTTTTATCTTTTCCAAACTAACGTCAGATAATTTTGTCTCCATTTATTTTAACGCTAACGAATTTGTTATTTAAGGATATGCAGGATCATCGACCGCTTCTTCATGGACATCTTCGTAACGATCTCTATCAACTTCGGCTTTCATCTACTACACCCCCTACCGCCCTTCAAGCTACCAACACGTCTACTCAACCATGGCATGCTCTCCTAGGCCATCCGCATCATAAACTGCTTTCAATCCTAGCTCAGCATATTCCTAAAATTACTTTTGTATCTTCATCGCATATTTAAAAATCTTGTAATATGGCAAAATGCCACAAACTGTCTTTTAAAAAAAGCATTACAATTTCATCTTCTCCTTTCAATCTTATTCACTCAGACGTTTGGGGCCTGACTTCACAACAGTCTTTAGATGGATTCAAATATTATGTTCTTTTTATTGATGACTTCACCAGGTTCTCATGGATATATGTTGACTGTAACTACTGCATACGACCGACTCCGAATCGGACACGACGATTCACCCACCGACATACACGACACAACCGCCCCCGGTCCCACCTCACAAACGATCGTTCTTCTCATGAAATAAAAGTGAGTCTTCCTCTCATTCGGTTCCAAGATACGCACACTCAAGAAAGACCACAGAGAAAGAGTTTTCGAAAAACTTACCTCTGCCCGATCGAACTCCGGCGTCGCTCCTTGCTCTTGCTCCGACTCCTGCATTCGTCTGCCCTAATCGAACAGCCGACGTCGCCGAACCCCAGTCGCTCGAACTCGCCGGCCTGCCGCCGACCGTCGACCAGCCGAGCCCCGCCGATCCCGCCGTGTGTGACCTCCGACCTCTGCCCTAGCCCGACTCCTGGCTTCTTTCCGATTTTGCTCTTCCCGATTCCCTCCTCTGTTATATATATATATATTATATATATATATATATATATATATATATATATATATATATATATATAATGAAATAAAAAAAGAAAGAGTGGAGAAATAATTTTTTGAAACAGGTGTCGAAGACCCCGGCCGTCGTACCTTAGGTCCGACCGGGATGGTTTTAAAATTTGAAGACCCCCGGCCGTCGCATCTTAGATCCGGCCGGGATGATTCCAAATTGAAGACCTCACGCAGTCGATCTTAGATCCTGGTGGGATGGTTTAAATTCGAAGCCCCTACGCCGTCGACCTTAGGTCCGGGTAGGAAGAAATTACGGCAGTGCCGTCCCGATTTCTCCCTCGGTGGGGAGGAGACGCCGGGAGGCTGCCGAAATTTTCATTGAACAATACGGGACTTGGACAAAAAAAAATTGGAAATTGATTTGAATATAATTTAAATATAAAATCAAATTTAAATTAAATTTTGATCAAATAATGTTAGACTTAAATTCGAACTGGACTCAAATATGAACTCGATTTAAAATTGAATTGATATGTAATATCTACATAATGAGCTTTTAACCAGGATCTTGCACTCCAAGAAATAGTCAATATATTTTGAGCCATTGTCAAATCATAAAAGATATTATTTTCTATGAAAATTTAAATAGACTATGTTGATGTTGAATTATTTTATCAAATATTCAAAATGTTTAATCAACATTAATTCAAAAGCTCTTAAATCATTAATTTCTAAAAATGTCGTCACATTGCAATATGTTTGAAACTAAATTATTGAAGGAAGATATACTCTCGGATGTTGAGTGATTGAACTTTAATAGACCTATATCAATCTTCTTTAGCATCTTATTTGGTTTAAGACATTGAGATTCCTTCATGTATAATCAAAGTTATCAAAAGACAATTAGCCTTTCAATTGACAAAGTACATTTGGAATTCCCTAAGTGATAATATGGATAATACTCCAATGTAATATGGCTTGAGACTTATGTTTTCATATAAAACAAAGGTTATGATTATGGTAGCATAAGTGTTGACGGTGCTACAAATTTAAAATCAAGGGAATCACAACATCTGTTGGAGGCTCATTGTAGATGTTTATATTAACTACAATGAATATCAGTCGAAGATGACAATTTGAGTAGGATATCAAACTTGTTCATTCATGAAAACTATCCATAAGATCTACATGATATACTGCAATCAATAGTCTTTAAGAGATCTATTTACGCCACCGGATCCGCAACACGTGTGCAAGCGGACAGAAGGCGTTCGTAGGCCCTTAAGTGAAATCCTGGGCCGTTTTCTAAATAAAATCACTCTCATAATGGATCAAATTTAAATATTTTAAAATGCCCCTTATATATTAAATATTATCCATTAAACTAAAATCAATCCCTGCATGTGCTCCGGTCAACATGTTAAAAGTATAAATACTAATGACCGAGAATGCTGCGCAGGGTCAAATACTACAACCCGCATGTGCTCCGATCGTCGCATATAAATGTCAAATCCAACGATCCGAGAATCCTGCGCGGGTTAAATATTCAAGTTTCATCCTCCTCCTCTAAAGGACTGGAGTCGACACGACTTGAATAACAAAATGCCTCCCAAAATCTTACGAAAATACAAGTGACTTTAATGTCACCCCGATGATGGCCGTGTTGATTGGAAATCTCAACCGGAGGGGTCAAAACTCAAATCAAACAATAATTCAAATCTTTGAAATAAAATCTATCAACTGAAAACTAAAATCATCCACCTCCCGCAACTATTTGTCGGGGGTGATAAATCTGAAATTAACCTCAGCTCACAAAGAGCGAATGCATGTCGGGTGTATCACTTTGATTCATCCTCAAATAGTCTATTGCCAACAGGGACGTGGCAAGTGCCCTCTGTTCGGGTGGTTTTGCCGCAAAATGGCACCATTATATTACGATCACGGCCAAAGCCCGTATGTTCCCTAAAGGCGTCAAACCCTTGAGCGATGGATCATAGGGTATATCTGATAGGCATAAAGCCTTTTGTCAACTAAGGTGGATTCATATATATCCCCTTAGACAAACATCAACCCAGGTCTACGAGGTATTCTTGGACGAAGCAACCCATGGCTGCCGACAAGGTGCCTTCTGTCAGGTTGGGTCGACTACCTCCTCTGACTAAGTAGACCAGGGATCATGACAGCCCGGGACGATGGAACCATGGGATCTTGATCGGGCTCATCTTCATCCCCCCCACCACCAGTTTTAAGTTTATGATGATAAATTCTAAAATCTAAATTTCAAAATTCAAATCTAAGATTTAAACCCTAAAATTATTGCTATTATACGATAGGTTTATAACCTATTCGACCTCTTTTACGACTAGTCTTAATCGAAAGTTCTCTCTCGTTATCGGGAGGGGTAATTAACTATAGGGGCTTGCGCCTATAGGAAACCAGAACTCAGATCAAAAAGTCCTCACCAAATGAGGGCGAAATCTCTGGGTAGTGTCTTATCTACAAACCCAATCTGCCTTCTGAAAATTCCCCCGGGATCACACATCCTAAAATTGGAAATTTTCGGAGCCCACAGATTTCTGGCGACTCCGCTGGGGATGGTTTCTCTTTCCATCTTTGGCTAGTTATATACAAAATATAATAGCAATAAAATTATTAAAATTCTAATAAGTTCATTAAATTTAGGGTTTAAAAATATGCAATCAAATACGATTTTATACGTATATTTTTATTCTGTCTAGTCTCTGCACTTTGAAAGTGTAGGGTGATGTATCAACTTTCGAATACTAACCCTTTCCTTTCATTTGTGCAGAATGGAACTACAGAATACACCCTTCACCGTCCAACTGAGACAAGGTGCTAGCATTCAGCTAGCTAATGCTGTCATCAACACTGGAAATTCTGAAGCCACCATCCGGTTTGGTAGCTTAGAGTTTTCTGCAGCTACTACAAAGGCTGCCGCTGTACCTATTCAAGGCTTGACTGTTCAAGGCCATCCTGCGAGGCCTAATTCTGCTGACACTAATGCACGACGTGCTTATTCCGTGCAACAACCAGGAGCTGGTAGAACTGCTACTGCAAAGGCAGTTCAACAAAATAGGACCTCAGTATTTGAAAGGCTATCACAGCCCAAGGCCTCAGCCACTGAGAGAGTCGTAGTTGGAGGAAGAATATCTGTGATACCTGCCAGGGGTACCACTCTGCCGACCGGGTTATCTGCACCTGGAAATTACGATGCTGAAGCCTCCTCATCTGAAGGAAGGCTCACAAGGAGGCAGATAAGGAAGAAGAATGCTGAACTCCGAGCTCAGCAGCAACTGGTGCCAACTCATCCCTCCAACCTACCAGCCCAAGAACCTGAAGCTACCATTCCAATCCGGAATGGGTTTGCAAATTTGAAATGGGTTAAAAGAAACAGCTCTACTGGGGAGCTAAAGCAATCTTTCTGGGATCAACGGCCTGAAGCTCCAATCCCTCCAAGGAAGAAAGATCCCGAAACTCTCTCAGCTCGGGTATACCGAGTCCTAAAGACCGTGAAAGAGAAAGGTCTGAAGAAGAAAAGATATCAGCAGCCTTTGATAATTGAAGCCAGAAGAACTCCGCTGAGAGAACGTCTATCTGTTGTAGCGGAGAGAAGAGAAAGAAAATATACCCCATACGGTGAACATCGGGGCGTGACACCTGAACTTCGGGTTCAGGGATCTGCCGCCGAAAGGTCCCAGCGAAAAGGAAAAGAAATCTGGAGGCCAAAGCCTTACAGAGAAGATAGAAAAGAAAGAGGAACTGATCTGGGCGTGACATCTGGTGTAGCCTCCAAGAGATCCGCCTTTCATAAAAATCGTCAACAATGGGTACCTAAGGAAAAGGTGCCTATTACTGACATTCGCAATAGTCGACACCTTGAAAGATCTTCCAAGGAATCCTATTGCCAACCAACTTCATCCTCTCAAAAGAAGGTCAACTTTGATCGTACCCCTCCAATTGAAGAAGTTCATGTACCGCATGAAGAGCCAAAAATCTACTGGAAGCGTCGCTCTGAGATTCAAGTACAAGAAAATAATAAAGACGAAGACACCATGGAGGTTGAGATAGTCTACATGGTGGGACATGGTGATGAGCCACATCAAACACGTGGCTATAGACGACGCAACGAAGCAGTGCCCACTTCTTCTAAAACAACATCTCAAGAAGATCAAGCTCAGTACGAGCGGTTAGAAGAAGAAGAAGAAGTCCCTTCAGGTAATGAACAGAATGATAATCAAGAAGAAGAAGTGCTCGCTGAGACACTAGCACAAGCACAAAGGCGTTTGAAATTTCAAATGAAAGAGAAGGATAAGGAGATATCAGTGCTGAATAGCAAAATGACAGAAATGATGGCACAGATGACTGCGATGATACAGTTAATGCAAAAGAACATCACTACTACTTCTGTATTTGCTCAACCAATTGATCATCAAATAATAAATCAGCATGTATCAAGTAGTATTCCTACTAATCTGCCAATGGACCCAATACCCCAAGTGTCCAGAATACGAGCAAGAAATGAAGAAGGAAATGAGGCTGATCAACCTGTTCATCCACAAACTCATCAAAACATTACAAGTGCATCTGAGCCGATGATGACTCCACAGCTAGAATCAATCATCAATGAAAAGATTAAAGCTGTCATTGCATCAGAACATGTTGAGAAGTTTGTGAGCAAGGGTCGCCCGTATCCAGCCGAGTACGATCAGGTGCCCTACCCTAAAGGTTACTCAGTGCCTAAGTTCAACACTTTTAATGGCACTGGCAATCCAAAACAACATCTGGCCCAATTTAAAGCAATCTGTGGAAATACTGGGGGTGTTGATGCTCTACTCTTTCGCCAATTCATTAGTAGTTTGACTGCGACTGCTTTTGAATGGTACACCGAGCTTCCTAATGATTCTGTCAAAGCATTTGCAGAACTAGAAAATATGTTCGTGAAAAGGTTCGCCAGTGCTACCGAGAAGACTACTATCGCTGACCTTGCCTTAGAAAAATGAAAAAAAGGTGAGTCGGTGACAAAGTATATCACCCGCTGGCGCAATATAAGTATGAAATGCGAACAACAGTTGGAAGAGGAGCACGCCGTTCAACTACTGATGGGAAACATCGATGATAAGATGTTACCATTTTTATGCATGGCCTCAATCAGCACTTATCAAGAGCTACTGGACAGAGTAGCTAAGTTTGAAAAGTTGAACTTGTCTAAATCTGAATATCATTCAGATAAACCTCGAAAAAATAAAGCTGTGGATAATAGAAGAGATGAAATCTATTCCACATCATCTTTAAGAATTGAGAAAGAAAAACAATCTACTCCTAAAGATGGTAATGGGAAGCAGTACACCAAACCCCAGCCAAAATTAATTTTGGGAGGAAACGATAGGTCTCAAACTTTTCGCAATGGAGGAGAACATTCGAAGCCAAGAACTGGTGATCGAATCACATCCCTTAAAGAGAAAATGAATAGAGAATATTCTTTTAAAAGGGAAAGCGTGGAAAAGCTGTTCAAATAAGCGCTTAATGCTGGTCTTGAATTACCAGAGTGTAAAAGACCCGAAGAAGCTGATCAAAAAAATGATCCAAGTTATTGCCCGTATCACCGAGTTATCAGTCACCCAATTGAAGATTGTTACATCTTCAAAGACTGGCTTGAAAGAAAGTACAAAAATGGTGAATTCACGCTATCGAATAGCGTTTTAGTTCACCCAAAGAAGGAGTCTGTGAAGGTGATTGTGTCTTCTCCTATACCCCAGGAGAAGGAGAAAATGATGTCAGAAAAAGATGAAGGGCAGACCGTAATCTCCAATAAGACAATAAAGATGATCAAACAATTGGAAGGAGTTCCCAGCATCAAATGGAAATCCTCTACAGAACCAGTGCTTGAATTAAAAGAAAATCCAAATTCAGGTGCATCCACTTCCAGGTCATTAACTCGGAGACGTCCTAATACGAAGCGGTTCTATAAGGCATCATCCAAGAAGTTTAATAACTCAAATAAGCACATCAAGCAGAAGAAGAAAAGATCAACACTTCAAAATATCATCAACAATTTGGAGATTATCACCAACCATTGAGACAGCCTATAACACTTGCTGATTTTATGTCTGAACTTCAAATAGACAAATCAAAAGTGAAAGACGATGAACAAGAAGATGAAGATTCACTCCATGTAGAAACATGTCGAGTCATCTCAGTGACATCAAATATAGGTCAAAGAGATTCTGTAAAAGGTCATGATAGGGGTCAGATAGCAATATCTCCCACAAAAATGACTGATAAAATGACGTCTGAGTCATGCCTGATGGTACTACAAACAGATTATAACTCAGAAGAAGAGCTATGTTTTCCAAGTGAAGATGAGTCAGATCAGCAAATAGCTTCACGAATGGAGCGTGTGAAGTTAAATGAAGACTCTGAACATTCAACAAAAACTTTATCAAATGGAATCGAACGAAGTGGCTTAAGTACAGTTAAGAAGCGGTAAAGTACTGCCACCGTCGCCGCTAAAAAAGGGGTTATCAAGCAAAGACAAGGGAAAAGATATAATTATCAACGAAGAAATCATCCTTAAAGATCATAAGAAGAAATGTGATACAAATAAAGGGATAGAGTATAATATCATTTCTCATTTGAGGAAAATCCCAGCACAGCTCAGCATCTATGAAGCTCTTCTGATGTCAAAAGATCTTCGAGAAACTTTGATACATGCTCTCAAAAATCCAGAGAGATATGAAGCATATTTCATAGAAAGATGTTTGAGCGAAGTTCTTCATGCCAGAAATGAACCTGTTATTACATTCTCTGAAGAAGATCTCATGTTGGGGACTACAGAACATAATCGCCCTTTATATGTCACGGCAGAAAGTGATGGCATCATAATAAGGCGAATCCTGATTGATCCTGGGTCTTCAATAAACCTCATGAGCTTGCGCACACTAAGGTCCTTATCCCTAGATATTCAACATCTAGGTTCAGATAAACTTATGGTGCTTGGCTTCAATGAGAAAGGACAAAGAACTGTAGGTTCATTTGTTCTTCCCTTGAAATTTGGAGAACTGTACACAGAAGCCAAATTTCATATTATCGATGCAGACACTTCATTCAAGGCACTCTTGGGTAGACCATGGCTCCATGAGAATGGTCTTGTTCCATCAACTATGCATCAATGCATGAAATATCTAAAGGATGGGGAAGAGTTCCGAATTTCTGGAGATATACAACCCTTTGCAGTCCACGAAGTGAAAATTTATGATGATGCAAAATACTTCATTCCAAATAAAGTAAAGCCGATGAAATCTTCTACAAGTAAAGCATCTACCAGAATGAGTACAAAACAATCCAAAGGAGTTGAAGAAAAGGATACGAGAAGAAAGTCACAAAATTTTCCTAAAGGGGCTAACACATTACCTAGAACAAATAAAGTTGTACTCCACCTAGGAAGTGACACGGAGGAAGATGATGATATCTCTGAAATTCATAAGCCTTTGATTAAAGAAAAATCAAGGGAGAATACTTTTGTGGTCACACTGATCCCTCCACAACATTTTAGAGAAATCGTATCCCGTGAGGTTCATAATATTGAAGACTTAAAACATTTTATATACCTCCCCTACGTGGAAGTAGTGGACCGGGAAGTTTATTCTACAAATTTGGAGAGTATCAAGAAGATAATATCAATGAGCTTGGGAATTTTGATGAAGATGCAGAAATAATTCCTACAGAAATGCCTAAATATTGTCCCAAAAGAATTCAGCAAATGATACAAAAGTCTGGAGTTCATAATATGGCCACTCGGCAACGAGCACGTTTCTTTCAAAGAATGTGGTGTCATGAATTATCAAAAATGGGTAATCGTGGTACAAAAGGCTTGGGATTTATTGAAGCAGAACATACTGAGCGAGATGTATATTATGCGATAAATGACAAAAATCCGATTACTGAAAACACGGATATGAATGAAGAGAAAGATATGGAAGCTATACCTGCACCAGAAGAACTCGAAGATGGTGGACAGGCTGCTACCATGGATGAGCTAAAAGAAAGAAACTTGGGAACTGATGAGGACCCTCGCCCGACCTTTATTAGTGCTCTTCTCTCTAAGAATAAAGTTGAAAAGATGAAAGCATTACTCAGTGAATTTAGGGACTGCTTTGCTTGGACATACGATGAAATGCCAGGCTTATCCCCTGATATAGCTGTTCATAAATTAGCAATCAAATCAGGTGCAGTACATGTAAAGCAAGCTCTAAGGCGAATGAGATTGGAGATCGAAGAACAAGTGATTGCAGAAACCAAGAAGCTCATCGAAGCAGGTTTCATTCGAGAAGAAAAATATGCTGATTGGATCGCCAACATTGTCCCTGTGAAAAAGAAGAATGGACAAATTCGCATATGCATCGATTTTCGAGATATTAACAAGGCGTGTCCAAAAGACGACTTCCCACTTCCAATATCAGAACTGTTGGTTGACAATACATCCAATTATGATATATTTTCATTTATGGATGGGTCGTCGGGATATAACCAAATTAAAATGGCACCTGAAGATGAAAAACATACGTTTTTTAGGACTCCTATCGGTATATTTTGTTACACAGTCATGCCCTTCGGCTTGAAGAATGCTGGAGCTACATACCAAAGAGCTATAACGCATATATTTGATGAGCTTATCCACCAGAAAGTTGAATGTTATGTGGATGATCTTGTTGTGAAAAGCATAGATCAAAAAGATCACCTTGAAGATTTGAGAATTGTGTTTGAAAGAATCAGAAAATTCAATCTCAAAATGAATCCACTCAAATGTGCTTTTGGAGTTTCTTTAGGAAAATTCCTTGGGTACGTTGTACGACACAGAGGAATTGAAGTAGATCCTAACAAAGTTAAAGCAATTATAGAAATGCCGCCTCCGAAAAGTCTCCGTCAACTTCGTTCTTTACAAGGACAACTTGCATTTATACGACGGTTCATCTCAAATTTATCAGGCAGATGTCAACCATTTGCAAAGCTGATGAAGAAAGATGCTCATTTTAAATTGGATGATGAATGCCAAGAAGCTTTTGACAGTATCAAGAGATATCTTCTGAGCCCACCCATCCTTGCAGCACCAATTCCAGGGAAGCCTCTTATCCTATACACCGCAGCGTTGGAAGAGTCCCTTGGAGCATTGCTAGCTCAACACAATGAAGAAGGCAAAGAAAATGCACTCTAATATATCAGTCGAAGATTGATCGGAGCAGAAATACGCTACTCTCCAATTGAGAAACACTGTCTAGCGTTGATTTTTGCAGTCCAAAAGCTCCGCCACTATATGTTGTCTCATAAAATAACACTGATATCAAAGATCGATCCGCTGAAATTCTTGATGACAAGACCAGCGTTGACAGGTCGCCTAGCCCGGTGGGTGGTGATACTTCTACAGTTTGATATCACGTATGTCCCCCAAAAAGCAGTGAAAGGGCAAGTATTAACAGATTTTCTGGCTGCACATCCCGTATCCGCAGACTCGCCGCTCAATGACGATCTGCCCGATGAACAAATTCTAGTTGTTCTAGAAGAAGAGAAATCACAAATTTGGGAAATGTATTTTGATGGTGCATCGTCAATTAAACCTGCCCGACCCCCAAACCTTCCCAAAGCTCGAGCCGGCATCGGTCTCATTTTCATAGCGCCAAATGGAGGGATAATGAGATTCTCATTTGGTTTAACTGAACTTAGAACCAATAATGAAGCAAAATACGAAGCTTTAATAGCGGGTCTTGAGATCGCTATTTCGATGGAAATTCAAAACCTCAAAGTTTTTGGTGATTCTCAACTCATTATAAATCAAGTAATGGGTATTTATAAAATTGGCAGAATCGGGTTGATTTACTATCATAGACGAGTTCTCGAGCTCATGAAGCAGATTACAAATGTCACATTAATTCAAGTATCTCGAGCTCATAATAGTAAAGCAGATTCTTTAGTAAAACTTGCTAAAGAAATGGCGAGCATGAATGACGAGCCAGTACTAATCAGTGTCAACACATGTCGAGTACTAGAACCAACAATTTTGTGTTCCCCGCAGGAAGAGGGGTCAATAAATCCAAGTCAGCAGGACACAACTTCGGTTGTTCCTCAATCTCCCCAACAAATTATTCCTAAAAATCAACAAGATAAACCTAAGATGTTTACAGGAAGAAAATTTGGTAGAGCCTCTGAATCTTGGCTTGAATGTCTAGAAGTTGAAGAGCAAAATGACTGGAGACAACCTTTCATCGACTACTTCAAAGAAAGCAAACTCCCTACAGATAAATCATTGGCTGCATAAATCAAGAAAAGAGCATTGCGATATGCGTTTGTCAACAATACGCTGTATCGAAGGTCATTTGAACAAATGTGGCTACAATGCTTAGGGAAAGATGAAGCTGATAAAGTTATTTCTGAAGTTCATGAAGGACTATGTGGTGCACATCAATCAGATCCTAAAATGGCCATTAAAGTTAAAAGGATGGGTTATTATTGGCCATCAATGGTAAAAGATTGTACAAATCATGCAGATATATGTCATGAATGCCAAATTCATGGCAATATTATACATCAACCACCAAATCCTTTACATCCCACTATAGCATCCTGGCCATTTGAATGCTGGGGGACAGATGTAATAGGACCAATTGATCCACCATCATCTGCTGGGCATCGCTTCATATTAGCGGCAACAGACTATTTTTCTAAATGGGCTGAAGCAGTTCCATTCAAAGAAGTCACTACACATCATGTGATCAACTTCTTTACTCATAACGTTGTCTACAGATTTGGTGTACCCCGTCGTATAATCTCAGACAACGGTTCAGCTTTTAAAAATACCAAAATTTACAAATTTATTGAGCAGCACAAAATTGATTGGCGATATTCATCAATCTATAATCCAAGGGCAAATGGATTAGCAGAAGCCTTCAATAAAACACTTATTAAGCTGCTAAGAAAAATTCTTACTAAGAATAAAAGAGAATGGCATACTAAGTTAGCAGAAGCATTATGGGCATATCGTACTACATACAAGACACCAACGAAAGCAACTCCTTATGCACTGGTGTTTGGAGCTGAAGCTGTACCGCCACTTGAAGTTGAACTGCCGTCACTTCGGGTAGCTATTCAGTATGATCTCACAGAAGAACAAAATGCTCGCCTACGAATGGAAGAGCTTGACGCGTTGGATGAAGTCCGACTCCAGGCTCAACAAAATCTAGAGATTTATCGAGCAAGGATGGTGAAATCTTTTGACCGTATGGTACGATCTCGAGCATTTCAAGAAGGAGAATTGATCCTAGTGCTGAGAAGACCCATTATCCCACACCGAAGGATTGGTGGAAAATTTGAACCAAATTGGGAAGGTCCTTTTGTCATCGAGAAGGTGTACCAAGGTGGAGCATATCAACTTATTGATTTAGAAGGTCGACGACCTATGCCCCCGATTAATGGGAGATACTTGAAGAAGTATCATTCTTAAGAAAAACAAGCTGAAGATTATTCTCTTATAAATAAAGAAAATATTTCTAAGATGTCTTAGAAATTCTCCCACAAGACAGGGGGCATTTTTAAGTTTAAAAATGCCAAAAATCTGATGACGGATGAAATTTCCCTTCAAGGCAGGGGGCATTTTAAATATTTATTTGGGTTATCATCGAACTCCAAATAAATATTTAAAATTATTCATGAAGCTATCACAGCATAAATACGGGGCAGAAGCTGGTGCCTTCAAGCAGAAAAATATACAATCATCGCAAAATTTTTTGCCAAAATCTCGAAGTTCAGATTGAGAAGAAATTTTGATTTACAACTTCAACAAATCAAATTCGACAAGTATGAACTATCATAGTACAAGTCCAGTGCTCAAACATATACAATATCAGTCTCAACAAGCCTACATGCGGCCGAGTCACTGATAGCTTTACCTACTCAACAAGCCGTAATAAGAGGCCGTAGTAGGAAAGCACCTGTTTTGTTAGCCCGATGACAAATACTATCAAGTTTAATATTTATCAAATTTAACGAATCAAAGCAGTTCATATTCAAAAGATTTTCTCAACTAACGAATGGATTGAGGCAAAATTCAGAAAAGCCTCAGTCAAGTCAAAGGCACCAAGTCACAATAAAAACTCCTTTCAAATTTAGAGGCATTATCCTTCAATAAATCTGTAAAGCATCAAGCTAAGATCGAAGGAGCTTCTCTTCTTCAAAATGTCCGACAAAGCATAAAGCTTAGGACCGAAGAAGTTATCCCACAGTTCTTACAAAGCCATAGGCTGAACAAAGGGAAGATTTTCACCATCAAAGTCCGCCATGCAAAAAACGCTTTGGACAGATGACTATTTACCACCGACCTAATATCATTCTAAAGAATTTAGGTCGTCAATATAGATTCTTTATCAAGCCCATGAAAGCACAAAGCTAGGGCAGAAGAAATGTTAATTCCTGACAAATCGGGAAGATAAATCAGGGATATCTAAAAGACTCTCTATATGACATCTAAAATTTAGTTTTAGAGATCTATAGGGTCAACCAGTTTACAACAAACATGATCTGCTATAGAGCGCATATCATATTTTTTGGGGGCATTTGTTGACTGTAACTACTGCATACGACCGACTCCGAATCGGACACGACGATTCACCCACCGACATACACGACACAACCGCCCCCGGTCCCACCTCACAAACGATTGTTCTTCTCATGAAATAAAAGTGAGTCTTCCTCTCATTCGATTCCAAGATACGCACACTCAAGAAAGACCACAGAGAAAGAGTTTTCGAAAAACTTACCTCTGCCCGATCGAACTCCGGCGTCGCTCCTTGCTCTTGCTCCGACTCCTGCATTCGTCTGCCCTAATCGAACAGCCGACGTCGCCGAACCCCAGTCGCTCGAACTCGCCGGCCTGCCGCCGACCGTCGACCAACCGAGCCCCGCCGATCCCGCCGTGCGTGACCTCCGACCTCTGCCCTAGCCCGACTCCTGGCTTCTTCCGATTTTGCTCTTCCCGATTCCCCTCCTCTGTTATATATATATTATATAATATATGTTATATAAGATATATATATAATATATTATATATTATATAAGATATGTGATAATATATATATATATATATATATAATGAAATAAAAAAAGAAAGAGTGGAGAAATAATTTTTTGAAACAGGTGTCGAAGACCCTGGCCGTCGTACCTTAGGTCTGACCGGGATGGTTTTAAAATTTGAAGACCCCCGGCCGTCGCATCTTAGATCCGGCCGGGATGATTCCAAATTGAAGACCTCACGCAGTCGATCTTAGATCCTGGTGGGATGGTTTAAATTCGAAGCCCCTACGCCGTCGACCTTAGGTCCGGGTAGGAAGAAATTACGGCAGTGCCGTCCCGATTTCTCCCTCGGTGGGGAGGAGACGCCGGGAGGCTGCCGAAATTTTCATTGAACAATACGGGACTTGGACAAAAAAAAATTGGAAATTGATTTGAATATAATTTAAATATAAAATCAATTTTAAATTAAATTTTGATCAAATAATGTTAGACTTAAATTCGAACTGGACTCAAATATGAACTCAATTTAAAATTGAATTGATATGTAATATCTACATAATGAGCTTTTAACCAGGATCTTGCACTCCAAGAAATAGTCAATATATTTTGAGCCATTGTCAAATCATAAAAGATATTATTTTCTATGAAAATTTAAATAGACTATGTTGATGTTGAATTATTTTATCAAATATTTAAAATGTTTAATCAACATTAATTCAAAAGCTCTTAAATCATTAATTTCTAAAAATGTCGTCACATTGCAATATGTTTGAAACTAAATTATTGAAGGAAGATATACTCTCGGATGTTGAGTGATTGAACTTTAATAGACCTATATCAATCTTCTTTAGCATCTTATTTGGTTTAAGACATTGAGATTCCTTCATGTATAATCAAAGTTATCAAAAGACAATTAGCCTTTCAATTGACAAAGTACATTTGGAATTCCCTAAGTGATAATATGGATAATACTCCAATGTAATATGGCTTGAGACTTATGTTTTCATATAAAACAAAGGTTATGATTATGGTAGCATAAGTGTTGACGGTGCTACAAATTTAAAATCAAGGGAATCACAACATCTGTTGGAGGCTCATTGTAGATGTTTATATTAACTACAATGAATATCAGTCGAAGATGACAATTTGATTAGGATATCAAACTTGTTCATTCATGAAAACTATCCATAAGATCTACATGATATACTGCAATCAATAGTCTTTAAGAGATCTATTTACGCCACCGGATCCGCAACACGTGTGCAAGCGGACAGAAGGCGTTCGTAGGCCCTTAAGTGAAATCCTGGGCCGTTTTCTAAATAAAATCACTCTCATAATGGATCAAATTTAAATATTTTAAAATGCCCCTTATATATTAAATATTATCCATTAAACTAAAATCAATCCCTGCATGTGCTCCGGTCAACATGTTAAAAGTATAAATACTAATGACCGAGAATGCTGCGCAGGGTCAAATACTACAACCCGCATGTGCTCCGATCGTCGCATATAAATGTCAAATCCAACGATCCGAGAATCCTGCGCAGGTTAAATATTCAAGTTTCATCCTCCTCCTCTAAAGGACTAGAGTCGACACGACTTGAATAACAAAATGCCTCCCAAAATCTTACGAAAATACAAATGACTTTAATGTCACCCCGATGATGGCCGTGTTGATTGGAAATCTCAACCGGAGGGGTCAAAACTCAAATCAAACAATAATTCAAATCTTTGAAATAAAATCTATCAACTGAAAACTAAAATCATCCACCTCCCGCAACTATTTGTCGGGGGTGATAAATCTGAAATTAACCTCAGCTCACAAAGAGCGAATGCATGTCGGGTGTATCACTTTGATTCATCCTCAAATAGTCTATTGCCAACAGGGACGTGGCAAGTGCCCTCTGTTCGGGTGGTTTTACCGCAAAATGGCACCATTATATTACGATCACGGCCAAAGCCCGTATGTTCCCTAAAGGCGTCAAACCCTTGAGCGATGGATCATAGGGTATATCTGATAGGCATAAAGCCTTTTGTCAGCTAAGGTGGATTCATATATATCCCCTTAGACAAACATCAACCCAGGTCTACGAGGTATTCTTGGACGAAGCAACCCATGGCTGCCGACAAGGTGCCTTCTGTCAGGTTGGGTCGACTACCTCCTCTGACTAAGTAGACGAGGGATCATGACAGCCCGGGACGACGGAACCATGGGATCTTGATCGGGCTCATCTTCATTCCCCCCACCACCAGTTTTAAGTTTATGGTGATAAATTCTAAAATCTAAATTTCAAAATTCAAATCTAAGATTTAAACCCTAAAATTATTGCTATTATACGATAGGTTTATAACCTATTCGACCTCTTTTACGACTAGTCTTAATCGAAAGTTCTCTCTCGTTATCGGGAGGGGTAATTAACTATAGGGGCTTGCGCCTATAGGAAACCAGAACTCAGATCAAAAAGTCCTCACCAAATGAGGGCGAAATCTCTGGGTAGTGTCTTATCTACAAACCCAATCTGCCTTCTGAAAATTCCCCCGGGATCACACATCCTAAAATTGGAAATTTTCGGAGCCCGCAATATATCTAATGCACTCCAAACAGGAGACCTTTACGAAACTTAAGCACTTTGTTAATCTCATCACAAATCAATTTCACTCCACCCCATAAATTATTGCTCCGATGGGGGTGGTGAATTTACAAGTAACGAATTCAAATTGTTTCTTCAAGAAAAAGGAATTCTTCATCAGATTAGTTGCCGTCATACCCTCGAACAGAATGGTATAGCCAAAGGCAAGCATAGGCATTCACTTGATCTTACTTGCACACTCTTACATGTCTCCCACCTTCCGCACCACTTATGGGCAGAAGCTCTCTCCACCGCAAATTATCTCATTAGCCGCCTTCCATCCAAATCTATTTCCCTTCAAACTCCTTATCAACGGCTTCATGGTAAAGTTCATACCTACACATACCTTCGCACGTTTGGTTGTCTATGTTTTCCCTGGTTACAACTATATGCATCTAACAAGCTTTCTCCCCGCTCTCAAGAATGCAATTTCATATGCTATTCCTCTCTTCATAAAGGGTACAAATGCTTTAACATCCTCTCGGGTTAAAATTCACATCTCCATACATGTTGTCTTTCATGATGACAACTTCCTATATAATTCATTTGAACACACATCTACTGCTCTAACCGGCTCTAACACTACACCCTTCTCACCACTTCTTCTAATTCCCCACTCAACTCTCACTAAGCCACCTAACAAATGCTCCATACTACCAGCTATCCCTCCCCCTAGTAACCCACTCCAATCCTCCCCATGCAAAACTCTATCAAATTCCATTCATCCTACTGCTCTCGAAACTTAGACCTCTCCCCTCCTACTTATTCCTACCTCCACATCAGACCCTCCTTCAAACACAACTCATTCGCCGTCCAGCTTCTCCACTCAACCTCCCCAACACGTCCCAACACATCCTATGGCAACCAGATTGAAATCAGGAATAACAAAACCCGAACAAGTATTCAATCTGTTGGCCACATCCCCCTCTCAGCCAACTCCAACTACCTATTCCAAGGCAGTCAAACACAAGCATTGACGCTCGGCTATGTCCACAGAATTTCTCACATACAACAACAAGGAACCTGGTCCCTAGTACCTCACCCTACAAACAAACCGGTGCTTGGTTACAAATGGACTTTCAAAATAAAAACGCTCCAATCAAGACAAGTAGACAAATACAAGGCTCGCCTTGTGACTCAAGGCTTCACGCAACAACTTGGCATCAACTACAACGAAACTTTTAGTTTGATCGCTAAAATACCAACCATACGCATACTACTTACATTAGCTCTCCATCGCACCTGGTCTATACTTCAACTGGACGTCTCAAAGGACTTTCTCCACGGTGACCTTCAAGAAGACGTCTACATGCAGCAACCACCTGGATTCATTGATGCCCATCTCCCTAATCACGTCTCCAAGCTTCAGAAGTCTCTATATGGACTCAAACAGGCTCTGCGACAATGGTCCCAGAAACTTACAAATTTCATCCTTCAATTCGGCTTCCGATTCAGTCGCTCTGATCCCTCACTTCTGATATATCACTACAAAAACATTCAACTATACTTCTTATTATATGTCGATGATATTCTTCTTACAGGCAACGACAATAACACTATCAACCATCTTTTCACCCACCTGAACTCAAATTTTAAACTAAAGCAAATGGGTGATGTCTCTCTATTCTTGGGAATCCAAGTAAGCAAAACTTCCAACGGTTTCCTCCTACAACAACAACACTACGCTAATAACTTGTTTGAAAAGGCAGGCTTCGTCGACAGCAAACCTGCTCCAACACCAATCACTCCAAAATCAAAGAATCAACACACCTCCGATCAGCTATACATAGACCCTCAGCTTTATCGCAAGCTAGCTGGCTCCCTACAATACATGTCCATAATACGACAAGATATCGCATTCGCCATCAACTCAATATGCCAACATATGCACAAACCCACCATCACCGATTTTCAAGCTCTCAAATGGATCCTTCACTACATTAAAGGAACCTCACATTTCGATCTCACCATAACTCTCAGGGATCCCCAACTTCGAACATTCGTGGACGCCGACTGCGGCGCGGAATCATCAGATTGAAAGTCTATCTCCGGCTTTTGCACCTTCCTTGGACAAAACATTATTTCATGGTCGTCCAAGAAACAATCAACAGTAGCAAAATCATTTACTGAAGCAGAATATCGTGCGCTCTCCTCAGCCATCTCAGATGTTCTATGGCTTCACCGTCTTGTAGCAAAACTTCAAATTCATGAAACCTCGCCCACCACCATCCACTGTGACAACACCTCCGCCATTGCTCTCGCCCACAATCCAGATTTCCACACGCATGAATAAAGCATATTGAGATCAACCATCATTTTATTCGAGAGCATCTCAACTCCGGCAACATCTCTATTGTTTATCTCAGCTCAATCGATTAGATTACAGACATTTTCACTAAACCTCTCCCTCTGGCTCGTTTCACTGCACTTTGTAACAAAATGAACATTCAACCAATGAATGCTCACTTTGAGGGAGGCATGTTAGTGAAACCTTATGTTCTAGGTTCTGTTTACTTATATTGTTCCACTGTACTAGCACACACTATTGTCATCTATTTATACTTGTATCATGTATCAAATGGAGGTATGAATAATAATTCTTCTGTCTCTTCTTCCGTCGCGCTCTCTCATCTTCCTTCTTTCTCTTTTTTGTGCACTCAATTATAATATTTAATTCCCTACACCTTTATAAAAGCAATACAAATGATAAATGATCATCAATCAATCTCAAGAAAAGCACTTAGCTCATCTAAATTTTTTTATCTCATCATTAGAGGCCAGAATAATTTCACCTCTACATTTACATGGTCAATCAAAGTTGACTATTTATACTTTTTTTTTTCACATGTTAAAGGAACATTTTTTGGCAATCATTGAGATACTAAACTCCATATGATATTAGAAGGAGAGAAAGAGATAAACATCACCTTCTGCATTCATCTTAATAGATACTTTGACTCACTATAATGAATGAAAGAAATATTGATCAAACCAGTTAAATTCAATGATCTAACACATCATATGGATGAAGATAATCAAACTTAAAGTTTAATTTCAAGAGCTAAGACTAAAGCCCAAAAATAAAATTCAAATAAAAAGCCCAATAAAATGGCCAACAAAAACACGATAAAGAGCCCATAAATTTAAATTTTTAATTATAATTTACATTTTATTTACCATCTAGAAACTTATATGGCCAACCATCATATGGATATGTATGAATGAAGTGCTAAAAATAAGTGGTAGATTCACTTTCTCATTAAACTTATTCTTCTTCTTTGTTCTCTTTTTTTTCCTCGACTTTTTCACTACAAAAGTGGTTGTCAAAGAGCCTTGTAATACCTATAAATATGGGATACAGTATTTTTTAATTTTATTGATGAATGAAATATTTTGATGGAGAATTTCTCTTCATTTTATTTTACTTGGTGCTTAGTGGCTTCAAATGATTTGTCTATCTTTGGTGTGTTGGGTAATTATCTTAGTATTTTCTTTAAGTTATTTGTTACCCCTCTTAAGCACCTGCTCCAACCTCTTCTTCCACTTCATAAGTGTCATTTAAGACCAATAAATAAACAACCAAAATCTTAAAATCATTCTAAACACTTGCACATAACCCTTGGCCCAACTAGGGAATATTTGGATCTAATCTTACTCATTATGCCTCGACATTCTTTTAAACTCTATCAAACTCCGCCTTCAGTTCTGAATCATAAGTTCACATCCTAAGCTAACATTCAACCATCATTACCAATCTATTATCCTACATTAAAGCCACTCCCTAAAGTAACCTTGAAAACCAGCCCAAATTGTTCTAGTTTTAGCATTCCGACTAATATACCCTTTCAAATAGCTCATCATTCCACCAGAAACTCCATAACACCTCTCAAAATATCAAATTGAAAAATTCATAGCATTTTCTATTCATTAATTACACTAGAAAGGCTACCCACCACCATCATATTTGATATCAGAATAAATATGGGAAAGAGATGTCTTGTCATAACTTCTGAAAAACTAAGAAGAATTTTCTTATAGAAAACTTGCCTCCAAAAAACTTAGAGAGTTACTCCTACATATTAGGTTATTGACTTCTTATGATAAATTTAGTTTATATTAGTAGCTTAAATATATAGTATATTTCCTACAAGCCTATAGTGACAATACAAAAATCCAACTAATGAGCTCCACATAAAGCGTAACCAATATCCCCTTGTGAATCTACCAATAAACTTATGTCTTTAGTGAATATTGGTAGGTAACTAAAACATTATCTTGATATATGCAAAATCTTATGCAACTCTTTTTGTTTTGTTTTGTTTAAATTGTTTATGGTAAAATTAATGATTTATTTATCAAAATTTGAATAGTTTGTAATCTTAAGGACTTGAGGCTAATAAATCTAGATAATTTTGCTTGCATAACATCCATAAAAAAAGTGTGAAAAAAAAAAATTTCAAAGAGGTATAAACACCTAACGAGAGATTGGGGTAAATATGTGCTTGCATAACATCCTAATGAATATTGATCAATTGCAAATATCAGGCAAAGTTAGTCATTAAATATCTGGCGTTGCTGGACAACAGCATTGATGAAGGGCACTGGCAGTTTGATTTTCACTCTCAAACATCAGTCAGGTAAGCACAAATTTGGCCCACTTACCAAATATGCCCACTGAACTGTTTATAGCATGTATTTAAATTAGTTTCTCAAAAATTTAACTGGAATAGTTGATTCCTTGGATCAAGAAACTATTTGAGGAGACTATAACTCATATATAATGACTAAATAACAAAATACAAGCTTTTCTAAATCATCTGCAAAATAATATAAATCTAGTCCTATGCCCTACCCAAAATCATAATATACTTTTAAAAGATAAGGGAGAAGAGTAATCTAATCAGAGACAACCCAACCTTAAGAATGGAGGTAGGAGAAACCATCCTCATAGAAATACTGAAGATTTTGATGATCCCTTCAGGAGAGTTAAAGTTGAAGCTCCCGCATATGATGGTACTTACCCCAATAAGTTGTTTAGACTGATTAATCAAAATAAATAATTTCTTTGATTAGTATAAAATAGGCGATAACGAACGAGTTAATTTTGTCAAAATGAAATTAACTGAACATACAAAAATTCTTTGGACAAACACCTTTGCAAAATAACAAAGACTACGAAGAATCACCCTCACATGGATAGAAATGGGTCAAATATTGCCCAAGACATCATGATATGAAACTACATGGGCAATTATTGATTATAAGGCTAGTATTCTACTTATTGAATACATGAACAACTTTGAGGATCTAATTTTTAGAATCAGTACTTATAATGATTGACAACTAGTCAATAAATTTGTCTTTTGACTTAGGACTAATATCAGGAATGAGGATGAACTATTTGACCCCTACATTTTAGAAAAATCCTTTGATTATGCTTTTTGGTTAATCAGCAAAAGAAAATTAATGTCACTCTCTAAATTTGACTCAAACCCACTCCACTTCATCTCACAAATCGACTACCAGACCCACAATATCTATTGGTTCAACCTAACTAAATGAAACTTCTGCTGAATAAAGTTTCAAAAATAATCAAAAAATAATATATTTTAAGTTCACAAGAAGGATCACATGCAAAAGTAATCTAACGCACAAATCTTGTTCTTAAAATAGACTTAGGCTTCATTTGGGACTGGTTTCTTACTGTTTATCAAAACAATTTTTTAGTATAAAAATTTTTATTTTTAAACTAAAAAGTTGTTTTAAGAAGCAATAAAAAGCCGTCCCAAACGAAGACTTAGAATCCCATCGATGATGATTTAGAAGAGGTTTATAATGAAACCACATTATCTGATGAAAAATTAGAGTATATAAATAACCCTCATCTCAATGTAGTGAGATGTATGACTGTAGTAAAAATGAGATAGATGATTAGAGAAGGAAGAATATTATTAGTATGTATATGAAGTGTAATAATAAAAAATGATAGAAATCGGAAGAGCAATGAATGTCATCTAAACTCACACCATCATTAGAGCAAATATCAAGGTTGAACCACACCCGAATCTTTTCATATCAGTTGGTCCAACTATACTTTTCTCTCCATCACGCATAGATGCCTAGTTCTTATCAAGATTATCCTTCTCATAGACATTACTCATATCTTGCTAGGAAGACTTTGGTTCTTTCACATGAGTGTCACTCATTATGGTAGTCAAAATAATTATATTTTCGAACATAATAATAAAATAATTAAACTCCTCATAAGATAGCCACATAAAGTCAAGTCTTGCGTGTGTGGATTTGCATTAAATGTCCCCTAAAAAAATGTAACCATAAATAGCCACAGAAAGTCTGGCCATATCCATAGGCACAAGAACAACCAACCGAAACTCATCTTTCAGAATTCCATATACAAGCAAGCAGCAGGAAAAACCTTCCATGCAGGCATCATAGCCGCTTAACTCCAAAACATCATAGCCGCTTAACTACAGTTAATTACACTTTGGAATTTTGAAAGTCATCAGCCAATCAAGAGTATATTTCAGATGAAATTATGGAATAGCACATAAAATGACCCAGTTTAAACTGACCCAGCTCTACAGCATCAAATAAAATAAAGAATAAATCTAATTTTCATAGGCATTTAGTATAGACATGGTTAAAAAAAAATGAAATAATTGTACCAGAAAATAATAACTACCAAATAATAAAATTAAGCTTGCTTGAATTATTTATTTATTCAATGTTTCAGACGACTATATTACTATCTTCAACACCAATATCTATGTCACGGGAATTAAATTCATGAACCTTCTCTCTCTCTCTTCCCTCCTCACACCATCCCTCTCTTCAATCATTAAGTGCAACTCATCCCAACTTGTTCCAATTCTCCCAACTCTCAAGCTGTGCAGTCTCCTATTCAAGAAAATGCATATTACCGAGAAGCTCTCTTTCAATTTCTTCTCAATTGACGCCCCTTTTCTCCTATTCTCCATTCATTCACATCTAAGAGAGAAATCAAGCTAATTTAATCACAAAAAAGATGAACAAGAAAATCCACAGCAAGAGCACGCCATCAAATCAGCATCAAATATTATCTCTTTCTACACCACTGAAACATACAATAGGCCGAATAATGGTCATGATAATTTTTATTTATAGACTTAATCCCAGCACCTAAAATAAGTTTGAGAATGAAGGAATGTATATTCATGGAAAAATCAAACCATAGCAAGGAGGTTGGCGCACTAACTTATTTTTTGCAAATTTATCAGGTTAAATGATCAACATATAAATAAACACCTAGAACCTCAAATCATAATGGCAACACCTCAAATTCAAAGCTACGATAGAAAACTATCCTTCATAAGTAGAGTAGTTCAAGAAACCACAGAAATTCTTGCTATAAAATATGCAATTGGACCTTGACTTAAGATCCCCATATTTACATTGGAAGGGCAACACAAGCCGCTGCATTACAACAGATATGATTCAAGAGCAGGAGTAAATTTTTGCTTTACTTCGTCAAAATGCTTTTGTTGCAGTCCTTATTTTCTTAAAATCTCTTTTATTCGAAAAATATATTATAAGAATCAATAATGATACAAAACCCTATGAGAAGGTCCTTTATATACAAGCCATGCAATCTAAAAAGTTCCAAGTTCATACCATGCCTGCAGTCCATTATGCTTGGGCTAACTCGACCATAATATATTGTAACCTCTTCTCTAGTGATGGGGAGTTTCTGTTGAATGAATGTGAGACCCTCATAAACAACTATTGGGCTTGGGTATGATTACAACTTAATTTGTCTTATCAAGGAACTGTGTGGAGGACAGTTCAAAAGAATTGGGAATCTACATAGGTGAATTACGAGAGGTCGACAATCTTATTGCGAGAAATTCTGAGAGAACCAGTATGTTGTCAACATAAACTTATAGAAACCGAGAAGACTTGCTAAGAGGAACTTGAGCACAATATCTAAGATTCTAACCCGAGAGCCGAGTAACTTTGTGATTAAGAAGAATGTTGTCGAGAGGTTACAATGTCATCTTGACAGAAGCTAGCCATTAAATCGGCATCGAAGTAGGTGCAACCTATTTGTTACTTTCACAAGTGTCATAAGGATTTCATGTAACAAAATTTGCTACTCTTTTTATTGTAACTAGCATGCTCTATTTAAATTAAGGGTTGTTATATAAGAACTTGGGGTGAGATTCTATAGAATAGTAAATTTATAATCCTGAATATTAGACAGAGACTCAAAGAAGTTGAAGAAGACTGGAGATGGAGGAGATTCAAGGGGGGAGTTTTATTCTTCGTCCTTTGTATTTGACTAGTTTCTTCTATTAATGAAATAATAGTTTATTTCTCCCAGAAAAAAAAAATCTAGATTAATTCTCATTCCACCTACTTGATGTAATGGTCAAATATTATTTTTAGTGTTTTGCAAGAGTTTCGAATAAAGTAAATATCAACGAGTTAGATTTGGAAGAACCTTGGTGCAAAGTATTAATAAAAAGCATCTAAAAGTAGGTTAGCAAACTAGTCTTTGTCTTGAATAATCCATGAGGATAATGGAAAGCTATTATGGCAACTCCAAAGGGATAAAGCTTCGGCGACTTGCCTACCTATGTTGCACTCTTTCAACAGTAGATCGCTGTGATGATGGTCATATTGACCAAGCAAATCCCAACGATAAATCAAGAACCAACTTAACAGGACAAGAAGGATTGATTCCAAACAAAAATCTCACCATTATGACAACAAGAAGCTGATAAATATTTTTACACGCAAGAAGAGGACTCAGACAAGGATCTTAATCTCTATATTGGTGAGCGCCTGAGCGGCTTTCAAGGTAAAAGCCAAAATCAATATCTCCATCTTTGTCATTACATTAACAATGAGGGACTCAATGCAAAGGTGGATCAGCTCGAAGCCCCTTTTTGATCTTTATGGTATTCTTCGCAATAGAAATTTTCCTAAACCCAATGCAAAGGTGCCGAACGTTTCTATGTTATATGTATTAATTCGACAACAGCAAGAGCACACTAGATATAGAATATTTACCAAACATTCTTAGCTTCTTTTAGCAATTCAACTTGATCCCAGCGAGCTATTACTATTTTTTCCATATCAAACCCACATTAGTTTTATAGTAAAAAAAATAACAGAACTGTAAATGGACTTTACCCCACGCAATGGGATAAAGGCTTAATGTTGTTGTTGTGGTAATATGTTGTGCGAGGAAGACCTTGGTTAGGATGCCCTCCGATTTCAGCACCAAGGCTCGGCAGCAATATCATGTTCTCGACCAAAGAAAGGTCGATAAAAGATATATCTTTCATCTAAATAAACAGATGTCGATGTAATTTTCTTCGAACCCTAGAATCTCAAACATCAAATTAACAAATTACGATAGATAACATTTTTTTTTCCCTCAATGCCAAGGTAATGCAGGTTTTCCACAGTGAAAGAAAAGATGTTATAAAGAAGCAAGCAGAATAGTGGATTTGCTAAGGCGAGAAGAAGAAGCAGCTTTAAAGATCAGAGCATAGCTTTAGTTTGATTAACATTGGAAGCTCG
This sequence comes from Dendrobium nobile, assembly GCA_022539455.1. Lineage (NCBI taxonomy): Eukaryota > Viridiplantae > Streptophyta > Magnoliopsida > Asparagales > Orchidaceae > Dendrobium > Dendrobium nobile. The sequence goes on along the minus strand of CM039733.1, from coordinate 63,351,189 downwards.
ATTAGGAACAAACTGAAGAAATCCGAGCAGAAAATCATATGCGTCATCCATTTTTGTCCGTCATAAATTGAAATTTCACTATTACAGAAAGGTACAAGTAAGAAATTTACTTCTGGAAAAAAAAATTCCAGGAAAGAAAAATTGAGGAATCAAACAAGCATCAACTAATTCCAAACGTAGTTCAGGAAAGAATGAGAAGTTCGGATTTGCAGAATACACCCTAGGAGTAAATGGTAGTGGAAAAGTAACAGAAATTACTATAATCTATGAATCCGACCAGAGCTCGGAGTGAGCTTGTTGTTCTTCCTGCTGCCTCCTTTTCATCTCGTTCTGGTACCTCCTTATCTCCTCATTTCTCCTCTCCTGCATCGAGAAAGGAACAAGAATTAGGAGGCAAACGGCGTAGGGAAGGACTGAGAGAGAGAGAGAGACAGAGAAAGAGAAAGAGAGAGAGAGAGAGAGAGAGAGAGAGAGAGAGCGCGCGCGCGCGCGCGCGCGAGGAGTTGCCTTGTAGCTGATTTCGACACGATGCATCACGTAGAAACCGAGGACTCCACCGAGTATGGTACCCGTCACTATTCTTACGTACGCCCACCGCTGCGAAACCATTGTTGCCGCCCGTCGTCGCCGTCACCGTCGTCGCGGCTGCTCGAAAGTGAGTTCCGAGCCTCGTACTCCTTAGGGCATCTCCAACCGAAAAACTCATTTCTCACTGACTCGACTCCAATGGAACTTCATTTTCTAACATGAAAAAAAGAATATTCCTAACATATTCTTTTTCTTATTTTATTTTAATTTTTTTAATCATATATTTATATTTATCAATTTTAAAGCTATAATAATTTTAAAGCTATCAATTTTAAACTTATTTTGTATTTTGATTCCAGTATTTTTTTAAGTATTGTAGTACTCAATGTCTTTTATTAAATATGTATGATATGAAAATTATCATAATTTTTATGTTAATGTTTCTCTTTAAAAAAAATAATTACATAAAAAATATTTTAATTTTTGAAAAATAATTTATTTCTAAATTATTATTATTTAATTATTTATAATATAAATTTATATTTAAATATTTAAAATTAAAAATCATTTATATAAAAAAAAAATTGGCGGATGAACAGTGCGACGCCAAAATTGGCGTCGCACTGTTCATCGGCATTCAAATGCCGGATAAATTGCCGTTCGGTTGGGAGGCGGGCGAGACTGCAAACAGTCGTTTGCGGTATGGCTGGAGAAGCTCTTATGCTGGAACGTGAAGCTTTGAAGCGTTGTAAACGGGTCGGTGACACAAGAAGTTAGAATCATGGCTCCTTAATGACCTAAATGAAATGAAGATTTTTTATATTAAAATTTATATATTTAATAATTTAAATTTTCGTATTTATTTTTAAGTCAATTAAGATAAATTCATACACAAATTACATACACGGGACTCGAACTCAAAATATTTTGGTTGACAATCAAAACTCTTAACCAACATACTAAAGTAACTTGCATTATTTAATATAGTTTATTTTTTAATAGAGTTTTTGAAAGTTGCAACGATCTAGTAAGGCACTAGAAAATTGCAATTGGATCATATCGGGAAGAATATCAAAACACAACTCCAAACTCCCTTAGCTCTCTTATGCACCTATGCTTGTCGCTTTCTCTTTCTCTCTCCACCTTCTCTCCCTAGTGCTCCTACTCTCAAACATCGTCGACAAAAGAAGCAAGGAAGCCACCATAGGAGCTCAATATTGAAGTTCTTACGATAACATTGGATTGTAAAGGAATGCTACAATAGGAGCTTGCCAACAAAGGCACCGACAGGATCGCAATGCGGGAAGGAGAAGAGGATATGGTAAGAAGAGCATATCGCCCCAATGTTTAGATTTAGTAAATTTTTTGGCATGATTGTAACTAAAAGGATGAGAAAAGTTTCATTTTTAATGTTATTTATAGATTTTTTAGGGATATTTATATAAATAGTAAAATTTAGATGTTAAATATATAAATCTTATAATATTGAGTGTTATTTGTAAAAAACCTGGAATTCTTTTCACCCTCCTAGTGAGGCAGAGAACATGGAATTCTTTTTCACCTTCTTGGGGAGGCAGAAAACTTGGAATCATTTTCCATCCTCCTGGTGAAGGCAAAGAAACTGTAATCACTTTTACATTTTCTAATGCGGTGGAGTAGCCGAGTCTTTTAACACCAAAGAGGTTTTCTTCTCAAAACTTCCCTCAACGTAAACCTTGACACATGGAGGAACTCAGGTAAAAGTTCGTCGGAGCAACCGTGTGGAACTCCCTCTCACACTCCCTTGCAACCCACAAGGATATTCTCTCTCTCACACACAAACTCCACACTTTCTCTCCCAAATTCTAAGCTCTCTCTTCGAGCTTTCTTAAGAGGAAAACTCTCAATGAATGCCCAAAAAGCTATTACAAAGTCTTATGAGAAAACTTAAATAGATAGCTTCAAAAAACCCTAAAAATTCAATTCAACAGTCAAATATCATATAATATGATCGCAGGATCATCCAGTATGATGTGTAGAATTTGACCTGTTAGTATTGTACGATCATCAGTATGAATGAACAGACGTACAATAAAATCAGTTTGATTTTACCTATTGGTGAAGTATGATCACTAGTATGAACGAATGGCAGTACAATATGATTAATTCAACCAAATTAAAATTCATCTAATATGAATCTTGGGACGACCAAATATCATCTTTATCGATTGTACAATACGGTCTAGTTCGTAAAGTATGATCAAAATATCAAAATTAAGAAAATTCAACTGATTAATCACAGGATTAAATTAGGTAATACTTTAAACATCATACAATACAATTAGGTTCGTATAGTACGAATAGAATAATATTTCAAATGTAAATTTTTGCCTAATTTAATGAAAGATGAGGTTTTTTATTATAATAAATCATGTAGCATATATGGTCTGCATATTGTAAGATTAGTTATATTTCAAAATTATTTTTATGAGATAAATAAAATATTATAATTAATTTCTATAACAATAGATCATCTTGTATGATACCCATCGTACATTACGATTTATAAAAAAATTAAAATATTTAAAATTATTTTTGCTTCCCTTGTATGTGTATGATCACCAAGCTAGCATACACCCTATAGGGTTTGGCTCAATAAATTAAAAATAAATAAATAAAAATTACATACTTTTTCAATATAATATATTTTACCCAATCTTGAGTCATAAATCTTCAAAGAACAATGTATGTTGTACCTAAAATGTTAGTCAACACAAAAAGATATGCATTATAAATACTAAGAAAAATAAAGAGGCAATCAATATTATTTTCTATCATAAAAAATATAAAATCAGAAGCCTGTGTTGTAATAATCTCTCCTTTTATGATAAAAAATATGATTGGTTGAATTTGCAAACTAATATTATTTTTCTTAGTCTCCCCCTCTATAAGAGAATTACATTAAAAAAATAAGAGAAAACACATTTATTTTTTAAGAAAATAAATTTAAAACTAAATAATAAATGGACTAATACAACCAAATATATTCCCCCTCTCTTAACATCACCAAAAAGAGAGATAATACAACACATAAATTAAGTTACATGCATGAACTAAGTAAAATTTCAAAGATATAAAAGAAAATAACTAAACCACACAGCACAGAAAGATAATAAAGAAAATGAAAACATATAAAAAGAAACTAAAACATACAATCATGCATGAAACATAACTATTAAAAAATAAACAAAATAGATAAACAAACCTAAACATACTTATACCTGATCGAAGTTAAAAATTGAATCATTGGCCATCAAACATAAATTTGTTATCTCATCTTCTTGCTCATGTTCTGAAGAGTTAGAGGCTAAGTATGCCCAAGATATTTTTTTGCATCTTATCATTTTCCCTTATTGCAATTTGTTTATCCTCACTCTTTTATTTTATAGGGTGTCTCTTAAAATTAAGGCATTCATACTTCGGATGTCCAGTTTTCCTACACCCAAAGTAAATAATGTTAAAAGCAATCTTATCATATTTACCATTTTTATCTTGATTTCACTTTTATTCACACGTGTGCTTGCACTTTAGGAGACCTTTGAATTTGCTTGTTACCTCACTCTAATCATCTCCTAAGCCATTTTTATGTGTCTTTTGCCTTTAGCATTATATCCTTCTCATCACTTGTATCCAAAGGTCTTTGACTCACGCTTTGCTTGTAGACAATGAGTGAGCCAATTAGATCATTAATATAATAAGCATTCAAGTCTTTCAATTCACATATAGTATTAAGTTTGGCATCAAAATTATCAGGTAAACAACATATAATTTTCTTGATCTTTTCATAGTTTGAAAGTTCTCTACTAAAGCATGCAATAATGTCACTATCTGAGTGAACCTAGTGTATATGTCAAAGATAGTCTCATAAGATTTCATGTAAAAAAGTTTATAATCATATGATAATATGTTCAACTCAGATTATGTGACTTAAATAGTACCTTCGTATGTAATGCATAATCTATCACAAATATCATTACTAGTGATACAAATAGAAACTCTCATATAATATTCAGAATTAAGTGTGTAGAAAAAGTAGTTTAAGCATTTAGCATTCAGTTATGCAAAGACTTGTTCTTCTCTACTCCATTCAGTAAAAGGAATGTTAGTTTTGACTCCATCGATGATACGTGATGATACAGAATAACAAGTTTGAATCAAATGCCACATTTTAAAATCAATAGATAGTAAAAATATAGATATGCAAATTTTTCAAAAATCAAAAAGAATGTTTTCAAACAATGGTGGGTTGGTTATCAAATAACCTTCCGTAGTATTCCTATCTTCAAATTGTACCATTAATCATTTTCTTCTATGTTTTCTTAAATACTATTTTGAGTATCGCTCCGATACCACTTAAAAGTCTGATGAGGTTATAAGACCTCAATAAACTAGCCAGAGGTATATTAATAAGAAAATAATACTATTACTTGTTATAGAAGCTAGTACACTTATCAAAAGTTACAAAAATAGTGATGATAGTCTAATCAACACAACTTAATATCAATCACATATTTTCAATCAAGTAATTAACATAGAAAAAAATGCTAAAAAATAAAGTGCAAAAAATAAAATTAGAATGAGCATGATTCAGTCAAATTATGATCTACGTCCACTCCCCAGAGTCTTCCTCTCCGAGTATTGCATTATCACTATAGTATCTCTCCTTTAGCCCCCATAGCTAGGCAAAGAAGTCCTAACAAAATCTCTTCCACCAACCCGGTATAATAGAGGATCGTAATCCACTACAGGAAAAACAGTGAAAACCGGCGGTTTGAACCGGCGGTTTAGAGGCCGTCGGTATTACCGGCGGCTACGCCGGCGGTTACGCCGTCGGACGCCAACGACGGCTTAATCGACGGCTTAGCTACGATACACCGTCGGTAATACCGACGGTGTCTAAACCGCCGGTAAACCGCCGGATTTCAACATTAACCGGCGCTTATCCGGCGGTCTAAACCGCCGGTGATAAGTGAGTTTTGCCGGCGGTCTAAACCGCCGGAAAACCGCCGGATATAGACGTGAACCGGCGGTTTTCCGGCGGTCTTAATCGACGGTGATAAGTGATTTTTTACCGGCGGTCTAAACCGCCGGAAAACCGCCGGTAAAAGCCCTAATACGAGCCCCCTCGCTCCGCTCATTTCATTTTCCCTGTTTCCTTCTCTCTCTCGGCCGCTCGCTCATATCGCTCCTCCGCTCGTCCGATCAGCCCCCGACGAAGGAACTCCGGCCTCCGACCCCATTCCGACCGCCGCCGACCCCTGTCCGACCGCCGCCGTCCCCAGTCCGACCGCCGCCGACCCCTTTACTCCGACGCCCGACCGCCGACCGTTTCCGACCCCAAACAAACCGATTTCTCTTTTAAGGTTAATTTTAATGGTTTTTCTTTGATTATTTGTTGATATTATCTTGTTAGTTAATATTTTATACTTTAAAAATGTGGGAGAGAGTTATGGTGCATATATAGGTTTAGGTTTGCTTGGATTAATGCTTATATTGTTTGTCAAAATCAATTTGGATTAATGCTTGAGTTATTAAGCTCCAAATCTAGACAGTTGGGTTTAACTTTTAACTATGCTTGAGTGATTTTAGATGAAGAATCCCAACGAAGGTAATTATGTTCTTACCAATTCTTTAATTCAAGTTGCTCTTGATGTTGGGCTTGATTCAACTATTCTACATATTCTAGGACCTGAATGTAATACTGTGAATAATGCCAAAGGTCCTCATCAAACTTATATTTCTTTAAATGTTTTTTAAAATGGTTCCTTATGTTAAGATTCTAGTTTTTGTGTTATCTTATGCTGAATCTCTTGAGATGGTTGGAGATAATAAAGGAAAGGAGGTTTTTACTGAGCAATCTAGTGAGGAATCATAAGGTATTTGTCCTTCTCCTCGCAATTGAGAGGAGGGCGAGATAAATTCTGCCAATGAGGATTATTACCACAAGTTTGTTGATAAACTTAAGGACATAAGTTTAGTTAATGTTACTAAAGATGATTTCTGAAAAAGTTATAAGAAAAACTAAAAAAAAAAGTAATTACTTGGATCTTCTGCTGATTCTAGAATCACAAGATACAACACTTCTTTCAAAAAATGATCTTAATGATTAGTTATATGGTTGCGAATATTACATGTGTTGGTTATCGTGAAACTTGTATGCGTATCCACAATTTATACTGAAATCTTAATATTTCTTTTTTAGTCCTTTTAGAGCCCATGGTTGATTCTTCCTAAAGTTTGATTTTTTTCCTTCGCTAATTGTTCCAGTAAAATTTGGGTTTTTTGTAAAAGTGATATTAATTTAACTAGTATTGATGATTTTGATCAAATTATTCATTGCAACTTCTCTATTTTTAATATTTATAATATTGGTATATAGTTTATTTAGTTGCACAAGACTTGGTAGATTGCCTCTTTGGCAATGGCTTGTTGACCTTGAGAATTCTTATAAGGAACATTGGTTTATTAGAGGTGACTTTTAAAGCATAAAAATCTATTTCGATGTATAACAGATTGTTTATGCCTCCAACATGTAGGGTACGTTTACTTCAACGTGCAAATGACTATCCAAGAAGAGAGATATTGGATGTATAATAGATTGTTGCCGGGTCGAAAAGGATTGACAGTTGAATTTATACAGGGAGTTGAAACTTTCATTCAAGTTGCATCTCAACTGCCTTCCTTTCAGCTTGATAAAATGTTTAGATGTCCGTGTTCGAAGCATAAAAATCTAGCATTCCTAAAGCCCGATGATGTGAAGCTTGATTTATATCGTAGGGGATTTCTTCCAAACTATTGGATTTGGACATCACATGGCGAGTACGAGCCACATAGAGATGCTCATGCTGGTTCATCTACAGCTTATGAAACATTTCATGAAAATCAAATGAGTAGACCCTATGAAGACCTTATTTTTGATGTAGCAGGTCATAATTTAAGGTCTAATGTGGAAGAGCCACCAAATGCAGAGACACAAAAATTCTTTGAATTATTACATTCAGCCCAAAAGCCAATTTGGGAAGGTTGCAGTACGCATTCGGAATTATCCATTGCAGTGAGGATGTTAAGTATTAAAACTGAGTATAATATTCCCCGTGAGTGTTTTAATGACGTTATTGGTCTTATGAAGGAAACTAATCCGGCTGACAATATAATTCCCTCAGACTTGTACCGAACAAAGAAATTAGTATCCAAGCTGGGTCTCACTGCTACAAAGATTGATTGTTGTATCAATGGATGTATGTTATACTATAAGGATGATGCAGCAGAAGTTACTTGTCACATCTGCAATGCTCCTCGTTTTAAGCAGAACTCGGGAAAACAACGTCGTCCAAAGAAAGATGTGCCATATTCCCGTTTGTTTTATTTATCAATCATTCCAAGACTTCAGCGGCTCTATGCATCAATGAGTTCAGCAGGCCATATGAGATGGCATAAGGAGAAAATAGCAAAAAGTGATGTTCTTTCTCATCCATCAGATGCTGAAGCGTGGAAACATTTTGATCGAGTGCATCCTTCATTTGCTGCTGAACCCCGCAACATAAGATTGGGATTATGTACTGATGGTTTTACTCCTTATAGTCAAACAGCTACACCGTATTCTTGTTGGCCAGTTATATTAACACCATACAACCTGCCACCAGAGATGTGTATGACTACTCCGTTCATGTTCTTAACTCTGATTATACCTGAACCACATAATCCGAAGGCAAAGATTGATATCTATTTGCAGCCATTAATTGATGACCTCAAATTATTATGGGAAGAAGGAGTGCTCACATATGACATATCAATAAAACAAAATTTTCTCCTTCGAGCTGCTTTGCTGTGGACTATCGGTGATTTTCCAGCTTATGGTATGTTGTCTGGTTGGAGCACAGCAGGGAAATTAGCATGTCCTTACTGCATGGAGAACAGTAAAGCTTTCACATTAAAACATGGAGGGAAAAATACTTGGTTTGATTGTCATCGTATGTTTCTACATGCTAATCATCAGTTTCGAAGAAATAAAGAAGCATTTGTTAAAAACAGAATTGAGCGATCACCTCCTCCACCCAGATTAAGTGGTGATGAGATACTCCAGAGACTTTCCAACATTCCAACAATTATTGAGTATCCAATGCTATCAGAATCTAAATTTTCGGGTTATGGTGTTCAACATAATTGGATTAAAAAAAGTATTTTCTGGACATTACCTTATTGGAGAACTAATTTGATAAGACATAACTTGGATGTTATGCACATTGAGAAGAACTTTCTGGATAATATTTTTAATACAATTATGGATGTTAAAGGCAAGAGTAAAGATAATGTCAAAGCAAGGATGGACATTAAAGAGTTTTGTCGGCGAAAAAATTTGGAGTTAGTAACAACAACTGACGGTAAACTAATGAAGCCCAAAGCTCCTTACTCGTTCACGTTAGAGCAAAAAAGAATGATATGTCAGTGGTTTAAAGGTTTAAAAATGCCGGATGGTTATGGATCAAATATAAGCCGATGTGTTGACTTGAAATCTGCAAGGTTATTTAGACTCAAAAGTCATAATTGTCACATAATTATGGAGGTTCTTCTTCCGATCATAGTCAGTATGTTACCCGATTACATATCAAATCCGTTGATTGAGCTTAGCATTTTCTTCAAAGATTTATGTTCATCTAAACTAAGTGAAAATGCTTTACGGAGGTACGAGGATAACATACCAATCATCCTATGCAAGTTAGAGAAGATATTTCCCCGGGTTTTTTTGATTCTATGGAACATCTTCCAGTCCATCTACCTTACGAAGCTAGAGTTGGTGGACCTGTACAATATCGTTGGATGTATCCTTTCGAAAGGTAAATGTGTTAAGATTTTTATTAATTACTCAATATTTTTGAATCAGTTAAGATAACATATTTTTATTTGATTAATAGATATCTGAACAAGTTGAAGAAATATGTTAAGAATAAAGCACGACCAGAAGGATCGATATGTGAAGCATATTTATCTCAAGAAACAACACACTTTTGCTCCTACTATTTCGAGCCACATGTAAGGAGTACAAGAACAAAAATGGGTCGTAACATGGACTTCGATGTAGAAGAACAATCACATGCTACACTAACAGTATTTAGAAGGCAAGGAAAGCCTAGTGGCAAATGTGTTGAAAGATATCTCAACGATTTAGAAATAAATATAGCGAATTTGTATGTACTACTGAACTGTGAAGAAGTTGAGCCAATCTTAGAGTAAGTTCTTACATAATGTTAATAATAAATTAGTAATGTTTATTTAAAATACTTATGTATTATTTGTCAACAGGTATTTCGTAAGCAATTTGCCTTTGACAGATTCAAGGGAAATTGAGCAAGCTGTTGCAAATGAATTTCCAACTTGGTTCAGATCATATGTGAGTACATTTTTTTTTATAAATTTAAATCTTATTTATTATCAAAATTACTAAAATTTGAAAATATTTTTAGGTACAAAATCCTGATAACAAATGTTTCGATAAAGGTTTGCAAGCATTAGCATGGGGTCCAATGCGAAAAGTAAAAACTTGGCCAATATATATAGTGAATGGTTTCAGATTTCATACCAAATCGTGGAGTGAAGGAAGAAAAACTGAAAATTGTGGAGTATGTGTTAGAGGAAACACTCATGAAGAAGATGAGTGTGATTATTATGGTATTTTGAATGAGGTCCTTGACTTGGAGTACCCAGGGGAAGATGAGAACTTTGTATGCTTATTTAACTGTTAGTGGTATGATCCAGTACAAAATAGAGGCACAAGGGTTCATCCTGTGTATGGTTTAGTAGATGTTAAACATAGTAGAAGATACGGAAAGTTTGATCCATTTGTGTTAGCAAGCCAAGCTATTCAAGTTTATTTCAGCAAATATCCCAGTGGTCGCAGAGACAAACAAGATTGGCTAGCTGTCATAAAAACAAAAGCACGGGGAATAATTGATCAACAATACATTGTAGCAACTGCACATCAAGAGGATGAGATGTCAAGTTATATGCCTGTTGAAATTGAGGATATGCCAACTACAACCTCTACTATTGAAATGGAGTTAGAAGATGTCAATAGTTCAACTAGTTCAGAAGAAGAAGAGAACCAGGATGAAAGTGAAGATACTCTTGAGAGTGATGAAAATAGTTTTGATGATTCTGATTAGTTTCTGTAATTTAGAATTGTAGAATTTAAATGTTATGTAATTTTTATTACTGCTTAGAAATGATATTGTATTTTGCCACCTTGTCTTTTATTAACTGCTTCATTAACTGCTTTATTAACTGCTTCTCGTAATTCATTACCTGCTTCATTAACTGCTTCATTAACTGCTTTATTAACTGCTTTATTAACTGCTTTATTAACTGTTTTATTAACTATTTCTTAATTATTTTTGTTTTAATATTGCAGATGGCTTCAGGCGACGATCCTCCTCGTAAATCATTTGCCTCAAAGTTCCGCCGGAAGAAGATTACGACTAGCAGAGTACCCACACAGACTGAGGTAGGTGAGGGGCCTTCAGTTGCACCAGATCTACCTACACCACCACCGCCACCACCTGCCAGGAGCCAGCAGCCTTCACCAGAGCAGGGTCAGGGACAGTTAGATCCACCTCTTGTTGCACCTCCATACTTCCCTGGCCACTTCCCTCCCAGCTCGACGAGTCCTCGCTTCCCCTCTCCAGATCAGACACATGCTTCTCCATTCTATCCATATTACCCCCCACCATCATCACAGGCTGCTGGTCCATCCACTGGTCCTCACCCTCCTTACCCTTACCCATATTACTACCCCTATCCGGTGCAGCATGAACAGGGTGGACCATCACGACCACCAGAGGTTGGCGCTACCGATCCTGCAACAGCAACAGATAAGCGTCAATACATCGAGCCTGACGGCGATAAGTAAGTTCAATTTAAGTTATTCAGTTGTTTTTATTTTGATATATTACATGTTATTGATAAACAAATTCACTTGCAGCTTCAATCCTTCAAGGCCACCTATACATATGATCCGGGATATAATAAAGAATAAGTATGATGCTCCTTACTTATCCTGGAAGAAGATCCCAAAGCCTGTTAGAGATATGTGGTTTGGAGAATTTCAGGTATATTTTTTTTTGTATGATTTCAAATATATGATTTAATTTGTACTAATCTTTTTGATATTGCCTAAATTTGTACAGAAAGAATTTAGGTGGTTGCCTGAGTACAGCACGAGGATCAGATCTAATTTTGAGAGGAGAGGAGCGACCCGTCTCAGAGACATGTTCACGGACATTAGAAAGTCTGGGCAGAGGCCTAATTGGATTGGAGAGGGCGTTTGGGCAGATTTGAGTAGTGCTTGGGCTACCCCGGAGTTTATAAAAATGAGAGAGCAGAATAAACAGAACAGAGCCTCTGATTGCGGCGGTTTAGGAAGCTCTCTTCATACTGGTGGATCTGTACCTCATACAGAACATAGGCGGCGACTGGTAAGTGTTTTGAATTTGTTTATTACATATATTTATGTTAGTATAACTAAGCATCAAATTTTCAAAAAGCGCACCTGGGTCGGGAGCCAACACCATTGGAGCTGCATACAAGAACTCATCAACATCAAGCTGACCAGCAGTGGGTTGATGAGAAATCTAAGAAGGCTCATGTGAGTAAAATTTTTTGGATTTTTAGAATAAAAATTTATTTTAATAAAACTATTTGTAACTTGCAGGATGATTTCTTACGAGTTAGAGAAAGTAGGCAGTCCACTGGCGAGGGATCATCTTCTGGATCGGCCCATACTTCTGAGTATCACACATGGTCAGAAGTTGTTGGTGGAAGACAGAGGGGGAGGGTATATGGCATGGGTTCACAAGCTTTTGCTATTGAGGGCAGTTCATACACCTCTGCATTCCATGATCCAAGTGGAGCTGAAGAATCTGTAAGTGAGAGGGTTGCAGCACTTACTAGAGAGATTGAAGAGATGAAAAGGGTTCAAGCTAGAGAGATTGAAGAAATGAGGAAGGCTCAGAATGAAATGCAAGCAGAGTTGCAATCCTACAGAGCTGGAAAACAAAGGAAGAAGGACCAACAGGAGCAGCCATCTCCAGACAGTGAGGATACCGATGATGATTAGATGTTTATTATGTTTGATGAATGTATTAATTAGAACTTGTGAACTTCTGAACTGGTGATTGTAGCATTATCATGAACTATTTTGTGAACTTGTGATTGTAATGTTGTGATGAATTTTGTATTTTCTGGTTGTGATGAATATAGCGGCGTGTTGCCCAACATATATATGCTTTTTCTGCAGGTTTAGACTTTAGGGTGAACCTCCCTCAAATAGAGGGGATGCTGTCAATTTTTTTTTTCAGGTGCTACAGGTTTCCGGCGGCTAACCGGCGGTTTGGCCGCCGGAAACTACGATACCGGACGGGCAAGATAAAACCGCCGGTGTTATTATTAAACCGCCGGTGAATACCGGCGGCTTACCGACGGTCACCGGCGGCGCTACGATGGACGCACGACGGTTTAAACCGTCGGTAATACCGACGGCTATAACCGCCGTCAACCGCCGGTAAGGTACCGGCGGTCTAACGGCGCCGTCCGGCGGTCTAATGAACCAGACGACGCCAGGTTTAACCGCCGGAACACCGCCGGTACTATGACCGGCGGTTTTCCGGCGGTTACATTACCGGCGGCCAAACCGCCGAAAGACCGACGGTTGAAATTCCGGTGATCACCTGCGGTATGGGCCGCCGGAAAACCGCCGCAAAAATAAACCGCCGGTAAAAGGCCGTCGGAATTTATTTCCTACGCCGTTTGTCCCGGCGGTCACTGAACCGCCGTTAGACCGCCGGTAATTTGACAAACCGCCGGTAATTTTACACTAACCGCCGGTAAAAACCGCCGGTTTTCACTGTTTTTCCTGTAGTGATCCTTTTCACCCTCCTGGTGAAATAAAGAACCTGAAATCATTTTCACCCGCCTAGTGAGATAGAAAAATTGGAATCCTTTTCACCCTTCTGGTGAAGACAGACTTGAATTCTTTTCACTCTCATGGTGAAGATAGAGAACCTGAAATCAATTTCGCCTTCTTTGATGTGGCAGAGTAACCAAGTCCTTTGACACCGAGGAGGTCTTCTTCCTAAAACTTCCCTCAAGACAAACCTTGATACATGGAGAACTCATGTGCAAGTTCACTAGAGCAACCGTGTTAAACTCCCTCTCATACTCCCTTGCAACCCATAAAGATCTTCTCTCTCTCTCTCTCTCTCTCTCTCTCTCTCTCACACACACACACACACACACACACACAAACTCTACCCTTTCTCTCCCAAGTTCTAGGCTCTCTCTTCAAGCTTTCTTCAGAGGAAAATAATCAATAAATGCCCAAAAGTCTATTACAAAGTCTTATAAGAAAGCTTAAATACTGGGCTTAAAAATCCTAAAAATTAAATTCAACCGTCAAATATCGTACAATACAATCGCAAGATTTTCTAATACGATGTGCATAATTTGACATATTAGTATTATACGATCATCAATATGAATGAACAGCCATATAATACGATCAAATCAATTTTGCCTGTTTGCAATGTACGATCACCTCTACAAATGAAAGGTAGTACAGTGTGATTAGTTCAACTGAATTACAATTCATCCAGGATGACCAAATATTGTCTATGTCAATCGTACAGTATGATCGAGTTCGTACAATATGATTAAAATATCAAAATTAAGCAAATTCGATTGATTAATCACTTGAATAAATTAGAAAATATTTTAAACATCGTACAATATGATTAGGTTTGTACAGTATGAATAAAACAACTTTTCAAATGCAAATTTTTGCCTAATTCCATGAATGGCGGGGTTTTTAATTATAACAAATCGTCTAGCACTATGTGTTGTTCATACTATATGATTAGTTATATTTCAAAATTATTTTTTTCATATAAATAAAATATTTTAATTAATTTTTGTAATAACAAATCAGCTAGTATGATACCTATTGTACAATATGATTTATAAAAAAAACTAAAATATTTAAAATTATTTTGACCCCCCCCCCCCCTTTTTGTGTGTGCACGATCATCAGGCTAGCACACACACTTACAGGACCTAACTTAAGAAATTAAAAATAAATAAATAAAAATTACATACTCTTTCAACATAATCTATTCTACCCAATCTTAAGCACTGAATCTTCAAATAATAGTGCATGTTGTACCTGAAATATTAGTCAACACACAAATAGATATTCATTATAAATACTAGAAGAAATAAATAGGCAATCAATAATATTTGCTATCATCAAAATATAAACTCAGGAGCTGAGTTGCAATAAGCTCAAATATGATGATGGTCAAGATGATATTCTTGGCCACACCAAAAGAAAAGAAGTTATGATCATCTTCATTTTCCTCAAGTGAAACATCCCAACACACAAACCAATTGGTCATCTTAGTAATTACTTGAGATGCACACATGAGAGCACAACCTTGGTCATTATTTACTTAGAAGCATTAACCTCTTTAAGTTCACCAATCTAATCTCTTGAATCACCCTAAAAAACTTCAACATTAGTGAAAGTTCACCAATCTAACCTCTTGAATCATGTTAAAAAACTCCAACATTATTGAGAAAAATTCTCTAAAAGTCAATGTTTTATTAGGTGTCCTTAGTTAGTGGATGATGACTTTACTATCAAAGGGCATCTTGATATAATAATCATGGGAGTGTCATATAGCATGTCCTAGTCCTATGGATTTCTTAAGAGAGTAACCCCATGTGCCTTCTCATACACTATTAGATCTATCATCAACGAATGTTTTATTGCCCAAGTATTGAAACCTCTTAAGTTGACATGAAAGCATCATCCACTCAACACGAATCGAGTTCACCCATATATACATCCAATTATTAGAAAACAATTTCCAATGATTAGGAGCACACCATTTGTTGCTTGATATAGAATTTAAGGGCTTAATTTTGCCACCTTAACTGTTTAGTCATCTTGTTTATATAATATAATTCACCTTATGCTTACCATGCCTTAAATGTTTGGCTTACATTAAAGCATTAAATGAATTATATGGAATCCCATTAAAGATCATATGACTCAAAATGTTAAAAATGACTCTAAAATTGGCACACATAAAGTGATTTATAGGATACCCTATATGCATCCTTAGGTATGTGATATTTTGTGATGGATATTATCAAATTTTGTGATATGTTGTAATGTTAAGAATTGGCTTCACTATATTGTCATTATGTTGTGACTTGTGATGTCAATAAAACACAAATCAAAATCAGAACAGTGCTTACTATGCTTTTAAAAAAAAGTCTATGTTTTAATCTGAATGTTATGCCAAGTTGTAATCTTTCTTTTTTAAGAAATTTAGTTAGACATACTATGTGCTTAAGTAGAGCTACCTCAAGGATCATATTGCTTGTATAAATTTTAGTTATATGCCACAATTTTTAGATTATAATAGATCGCCCAAATGCTTGCTCTCTCTCTCTCTCTCTCTCTCTCTCTCTCTCTCTCTCTCTCTCTCTCTCTCTCTCTCTTTTTCTAAGGCATATTAAGCATAACTCAACATCAACAAAGATCATTGAATGATTATGAGGGATTTTATGTTTTGCTCTATCTTCTTAAACATCTATCCCTTTTGGATAGAAAAGCCAACTAACACTCCTAATTATTTTGAAAGGCATGTTATTCTAGGCTTTATTTGGAGCAATTTTCTTACTGCTTAGTAAAACTACTTTTTAGTACAAAAATCTCTTAAAAGTAAAGAAAAAGCAATGATCTAAAGCTATCTCAAATGAAGCCTTAATCTTAGATGATATTAATATAATTTATTATAATTAGGAAATGATAATAACCTTGCAAATTAAGCAAGACTATCACATTCATGAGCATGGATGTTATGTTAAGTTATATGTGCATTTATTTATTTGCAGACATAATGTGAGAGAATTAACTATATGGTGATCAACAAGGCATGCATATGTTTTGTTGCAAAATTCTGGTCAAAAAGCCATGCATTTATATTTCAAGATGTTTGACCATATGCCATTAGTGTATATACTAATTTACTAATACATAAAGACAATTTAATTTATTTTAAAAACTTTAATCAAGAAAATCTTACCGTTGATCTTATTTATTATGATGCAATAAGAATAAATCCATATTGAAATAGATTTCTCTTTAATTTCAAGTATTTTTTATTATTTAATTGAAGAATATATATATATATATATATCAATGGTAAAGAAAAAATAATGTCTACCATCATTATAGTATAATATTCCCAAATAAAGTTCTTTCAATATGTATTTAAAATAATTTGTTCTAATTTATCACCCACTCCAAAAAGCTTATTAGGCAAGGCTTTATATATACTATAAAACCTATTTGGGATACCATAATTTTTATAAAGATAATCATAAAATTATTATAAAAAATAACATTTTAAAAAATTGCTATGACTTATAAATTGTCTTAAAATTTCATAAGAATTTTTTCACAACTTTCATACATCATTAGATATAGTTATAAAAAATAATTTTTCATAACAAAATTTTTAATAAGCAATAACACAATGGCAAGAAAATATGAATCAAACAAAAATGTGATTCCAATCTAAAAAGCAAAACAATAAAAAAATTGTACCAATTAAGGCTTCATTTGAGACGGCTTTTTTACTACTTCTTGAAGCAACTTTTAAAAATAAAAAGCTACTTCAAGAAGCAGTAAAAAAGCCATCCCAAACAAAGCCTAAATCTTTAATAGCAAAATATACTGCTCAAAAGTGAATCCTAACTGTTAAGAGACTAGGAATTAAACTGGAAAAAAAAATTGAAACACTAAGTTAGGGTTCATTTGAGATAACTATTGACATTTGTTGCTTTTTGTTGTTTTATGATTTTTTTATATTAGAATTATTTAGAACGCACAAAGAAAAACTATCCTAAGCGAAGTCTTAAAATCAAATTTGAGCTCAAAATAGAGCTAAATTAAAAATAAGCACAAAATAAAAGAAATATAAGCTTCATTTAAGACGGCTTTCTTTATTTTTTAAAACAACTTTCTAGTATAAAAATTTTAACTTTTAAACTAGAAAGTTGTTTTAAGAAACAATAAAAAAGCTGTCCCAAACCAAACCATAATGTTCAATGGTAACCTAGTTTTCCAAAACTAGGCCTTTTATTCTTCACATTTTTTATTCACTAACCTCTACTTTAGTTTCTTGCATTGAAGACAACTCTCATAAATCTAAGCTTGAAACAATAAAAAAAGGGACATTCACCATTAATACCTGGCAATTGCCAAACCCACATGAAAAACAAAATGCTCTGTGAAAGCAAAGCATGAGCCATATACATACACAGCTTGACCAATATGAGTTCAAGAAGAAATCACAGAAAAATAGGCTCAAGTACAGAACAAAACTAAGTAAGCAAAAAGTATACAAAACCGATGGGTAACTATCAACTAGGTAGAGCTTACGGCCTTTCCACTTCCATTGCCATCAACTAAACAGCACTCAGTTTACTGTAAAAAAGATGTAAAATATATAAAAGATAATAATTATAGACTTGCAATTCAAAAGAGGCCTCTAGCTGAGAAAGAATGCTGTGAAATGAGAGCAGAATTAGTACCTTCTGTCAAGCAATTTTGGGATTCAAAGTTGTTAGAAAGATCTTCCTTTATCGATGCAGTACCCTTTAGCATATTTTTCAGTTCCTTTTGCTTCCTTGCACTTTCAGATCTGAACCAGAAATTAAGGAGAATAGTAGGCCATTTGACTTATTGGCAACAGTTAATGAAAAGAAAAGATTAATAGACTGGGTCAGACCAATTAGTGAGTTGGCTCAAACTCAAGTTAATAAATGACTCATTAGCTTAGCTTGATCAACTAACAAGTCAAACTTAAGCTAACTTCAACTCAACTTGCTAATTCACAAGCTCTCTCATTTTTTAGAAATATGAATATAAAATGCACTTAAAATATTTTAAAATTCAATGATTTTAACATAAATTTGCTAAATATATTTTAAAATTATATCTATATTCCTTATTTCGAATAATTTCTTATTATTTATCTTTAATTTACTATTTTTTGCAATATTAATATTATTATAATAATACATTAAAAATTGATATTCTCTTTTATAATAAATAAATCGGCTCATCAACTAACTTGAACACAAAATGAAGCTCAAACTCGATTAAATAAACAAGCTCAAGCAATGGATGGCCCAAGCTTGGGTAGACTCATTTTCACCTCTAAATTCTATGATTGCTCAGCTTTTATTTACAAAATAAGCCTATAATGTAAGGGTTTATATCATATAAAAGCACCTGAACATTCTACTACATTAATTACATTTGTAATGCTATGTTTGTATGGTATATTTGGAAAGGGGAGTTACAAGGACAGCTTTAAAACAACTAAACAAACCGTTAAGTAGGGAACGAGAAATATAACTCAAGCAAATATTCTCACACTGCAACCAGCACATTGAGGATTCAATGCTAAAATTATTTATGCATGGAAAATTAATATGTTTTGGTAGGCCATCCATATGGACAAATTTTAAGGCCAAAAGCATATTTCAAGTTTTATCATTGCCAAAGATCATAAACGGAACAAACATTGAAGATTTTACTGTTTCAAAGCACAGTTGGTTCCAAAGTTCAGAGTATAAAAGAGACCACTGTAAATTTGAGATAAACAAGAGCTTTTTAGGCGAAATGAAAGGTTTCATGTTTTCTGTACCTCAAAAAGGAAAGATATTGTTCCACCAGTTGTTGATCATCATCAAATATGAACCACTTCTCTTGAGGTGTAAACACACTCCAATTCTCAATATCTGAAAGGAAAATTGCAAAAATTCTGTAATTGCAAAGAACAGTAGAAATGCCAGGGTAATATACTTGGCCATCAATGGTGGGTAAGTAAAAGTCAAGTATAGACCTTGGACCATAATGGTTGAACTTCTTTCATAGCTTTTTAATCTCCAGAACACAGTTCCATCCTTTTCTAAAAACAGGGGACTAATCCGAACAGCATCTGGTGCTTGTTTCTCTTGATAATTGTTTGAGATATGAACAAAGAACAGCAACTTCATAAATATATAGGCTTCTTGATGTTTCTAAGTAGTCTTTCAAATAACTCTTAAAAACAAGTTGAAAACAAGAGAAAAAAAAAACTGGAACTAGAATTGCAATGATCTACATTAATGCACAATGATTTCATTAAAAAATATAAACTACGATCATAGTGCAAGGTAAATGGTGTGTAACCAATGAATGCAAGTTATTGATGTACTGTTGCATACTCTTTGGCAAAAGCTCAATCGACTCTAACATTTCTTGATGAGCTTTTTCAGTTTCATGTCGTATTTTTGAAATAAGTTCGCCATGCTCAGATATTGAAAGTTGAGTGGCCCCTTCTGTTGGGAGCATTGCTTTGGCAAGATCATTTTTAAGAGTTTGCTTGATAAGTTTTTCCTGTAAACATTTGAAAGAAAAAGGTAGATCTTCAAGTGGCGTTTCTCCAGAATTCTAACAAAATGGATAATTTCAACTGCATTTCCATTTGCCCACCTTTGTTTTAGCAGCACCAATCTGTTCATTCCTTTCCTTCTTTTCTTCTACAAACTTTGCATACTCTTCATCAAGAAATTTCCTCAGTGCTCTAATGAAAATAGTACACAAAATTGAAAACTACTATGAAAATTTTATGATATAATCAAGTTTCAGAAAGAAAAATACTTACTCAGTGCCAAGAGCCTCGTCACAAAGAAACACTAAGATCCTTAGTTTTCTTGACGAATCCAAATTGTTGTATTTAGAAGGGTTGTCAATAAAATCTAAAGGCAACCCTGTTGCAAGATGTTTATATTGGTTGAGGCATTTACCAAGAGCTTTTAACCATGAATGTTCACCATTGGTTTTCAAGTAGTGCCTTCAGGATTAATTACGTAAAAATAAGTCAATATCAGTGTACCAAACAATTGTGATATGAAACTTCATAGCATACTTTAAAATGCATACCCTTCTCCCATGTCCTCTAGGATGAAGGAGAGCAATCTGATTTGAAATTGAATAATTGCAGATGCTGTTCGGCAATGGCGAAGTGAGATAGAGCCTCTTAACAATCCCCTGATAATTGCTTCAGGCTGCCCTTTCTTTATATCAAGAACCTAGAGTCGAATAATGTCACTATTTAAACAAAAGAACAAAAACATTATATAACCAAATACAGACACAAAAAGGAAAAATTTTGTGTCCAATCCAAGATTTGTTTGGTGCAAACCAAGGATTTAAAAATGCCCAGTGAAGCTTAATCTGATTTTATAGGCTAGTTAAGTATAGATTGATTTATTTAATAACTTAATTAAAAAATGCCTAAAGATTTCTTAGGTAATTTTACTTTTAAGTGTTTGATCATAAGAGAAAATATAGTCAAATAAAATTATAATTTGGGGTTAATAAAAATTAATGTATTTACTTAGGTTATGTACAAATTTTTTAACTAATAGATACCAAGCCTTCAAATAGTTATAATTATTAGAATAAACTCTTTGTTTAGATTATTTCATTAGATGTTTTATTTTTAAGAACTTGATCCTAAAATAAATTTTAGTTTCATTCCTTTTTTAACAACGAATCAGAAAGAGAATAAAGAGAATAATTCCCTTATTTATAATCAATTTATTTTAAATTATTTAGAATTGATAATATTTGAGTTTGAAAGATGGATTCTGTTGAAGTTAGTGTCAAAACTAACCGCTTACAAACTTGATTCTTGTGTTTATTTAGATTACAATGATTTTATTTTTAACCGCCCTCCAATTAACTATATACTAAGTGAAATCAAATCATTACTCCATTATATATGTACATATATAAGATGACTTATAAGCCAACGTAATTTAGAACTACCTTCTTAATTTTAGAAAGAGAATTCTAAACTGAGAAACTACTTTCATTCATTTTTAAACTTCCCTAAATAGTCCCCTAATTTTAATAAATATTGTAGAACATACTTTATTCACTAACAATAGTTCTTTTGTTCAGGAAAAAAAAAATACTTCTTTTGTTCAGATCACTTTGATGTAATACTTGGTTAACTTTCTTATGTTACTTAGTACATAAATTTATGTTGTTTAAGTGCATTTCTTTAATTGATGTGAAATAAATCTTGATTATAACACTTTGATCATAACATGGATATCAAAAACATACAATTAAATGAAATAACAGCAAAAATAGTTATGAATCAACTCTATTCAAATTGCGGCAACAACATCAACAAGCCTTTATCCCAATACGTAGAGTCATCTACATAAATTCTTTTTCATCATTGTATCTACTATAAGTCAAATTTTCATTTAAATCTACTTAAAAAAAATATATATCATTTTAATACTTTATAACCAAGTCTTTTTAGATCTACCTCTATCTTTAACATAGGTTGGATCTAATACAATTACTCTCCTAATAAAGTCATCAAAAGGTTGACATTTTATATGACCAAATCATATAAGGCAACTCTCTCTAATTTTATTTGCCAATGAAGCTACTCCAATCTCCACTCATTTTGTAATATGTCTAATTGTAAACAAACTCATCCACCTGAGCATCCTCATCTCTGTAACACTTAACTTAATTTTATGCTTTCATTTTAATAACTAGCATTCTACCTAACACTCTACACCTAAAGAATTACAAGTCTCACCACCATCATATAAAATTTTCCCTTAATTTGAAGGGGTACTTTCTATCACAAAATAGGCCGGATGCATTCATCCACTTCAACCATCCAACTTGAATTCTACAAATAATATCCCCATCTATTTCACCATCGCTTTTAACAATAGACTCAAAATATCTTAAATGTGCATTCTTTTCAATAGCTTGATCACCCAATGTCACTATCCCACTACTAGATCTATGAATACTAAAATTACACTCCATGTATCCAATTTTACATTTACTCAAACGAAAACATTTAAATTGTAGTCTTATCAACAAGAAGAATATCATTAAAAAAAACATACACCAAGATACATCATCTTGCAAATGTGTGGTAAGAACTAAGAACATCCAAGACTAAAGCAAAACGATAGGCTTAAAGCTGATCTTTGATGTAATCCAACTGAAATAAGAATATACTTGGTCAAACTATTTCGAGTTTGAATATAAGTAACAACTCATGTATATATATCCTTAATGAATTGAATATAATACTATTAACTAATTTCTAAGTAGTGGTGAGACCTACAATGCTCTATTCAAATTGCCACAAACTAAAATTTTCTGATTTGAGCCAAATCAGCTCAAAATTGAATCAGTTTAAGATAGAGCCAATTTTAAAGGCAGGAAGATTCATTATTAGGACAACTACGATATGTCATCAAAAGGAACTAGAAAGATTCAAGTACTATACCTTGGAAAATACGTTGCAGAATTCAAAAAAATTGCAATGCAGGTCCAACATCTTCAGCTGGCAGATCAAAACCTGCAACAGTAGTCAGAGGTTTCCTGGAGGTCGAACAGGCATTGTAGCAATCTTTCGAGGCCGCCCCCTTGGCTTGAGATGTTTTCAATTGTCTCGTCCATAGTTACGTCATGTAAGTTTTCCTTGTTATCTGCATGTCCAGGCAAACCTTCTGCTGGACTCTTGTACTGCAACGTTTTCTTATTTTGATCCTCGTGACTCCTTGCACATTCAACCTTAAGACTCGTCTGTTTTAACTTTTTCAATGGTTTTCCATCATTCTTCTCTACGAGCGCACCCTTCTTAACACAATCAGCTTCCATGCTCACAGTAACATTCTTTTCAAAATTGTAATTTTCCTTATCCCTGCATCTTTTTGATGCCACTTGTCCCTTCCAATGTAGAACATGAAAGTAGTAATAATAAAGAAAGCAATTCCGACACGAAAAAAAAAAAACTTAGTTGCAGAACTGGCAATTCAATCAAGATAAAAGTTACCATTCTTGACGCAGGGGATCCCTTCGGTGAGGCGATAGCCTCTCTCGGCACATTCTCTCCTCCGTGACTTAACAAGTCATGAACTGACGAGAACCCAGTAAGTTTGGCTGTATGGACGAGAATCCCAGTTGGCTGCTGGCCCTTCTTCTTCCTACAGTATTAAAACAAGAATCGAGCCACAAAATTATGGAACGAAGGAAAAATAAGACGACACATCCGCCAAGAAAAGTTAAGAATAGGCTACATGCAGAAGCTACAGTTGCAGACTCCCCTGCATTTAGGGCACTTCCAGTCATCCGAAGTAGAAACTTCCTCGGCCTTCTCACCATACCTGGGTCAACCAATTCCCTAAGTATACAACATTAGATTGATACGAAGTTTTGAAAAGAAAATACCTGTTAAGGAGACACTTGTGGCAGAACTTGATAGTGCAAGGCTTTTCCCTTTTCATCGCCTTGCAGGAGGCTGAGAAGTCCATAGTCTTCTGCCGGCACTGCTTACATTTCATAGGAAGTGAAATGCAGGTAAAATTAGAAAAATGCGGGAATGGGTTAGCTAGGTTTTACCTGGTGACATGTCTTCCCGTTCTCCGAGTCGTAGATCCGCCCTCCCTGAACTCGAACTCCGGGGTTCTTAGAACGCTTGACCGGGGACATGGCGATCTCCTTCTTGTTCTCGCTGTCATCCATCTTTCGGCGGCGGCTAACTGGCGAAGCAGGAGGGACGGCCATGGACGAAGGAGACGACCTTCTTTGATTCCAAATGGGATTGTTGAATCTGCGGAGGAGAGCGCGAAGAGAAGGTGACGTTAAATTTGTTGAGCATTTTCGCTTTGCCGCCAAAGTTTTTATTCTCTTTATTTTTCAAATGACCGACGTTTTGGATGGTTTTCGTTAGCGCCACTGTATTTTTTGGAGGGTCCTCATAGCGCCAAAAATATGTAATTAAGTTGTAATTTACAACTTTAACATACTAATTTTATTATTTACATGAATGATACTCCAAATATCAAATAAAATAGAAGATAATTGTCACACCACGGGTCCAAAAGGTGGTACACCCTGCCAACACCGGATATCATTAAGAGATAATAAAATATATTTTGCATTCACAAAGAGAACATGCATATACAATAGATACAACATGATATTTATATATGCATTAGAGTAAGCAGATGAAGTGAAACAAAGCCAATTCATTAATAGAATTTCAATTAACCAATTCGTTCAAATGATAATAGTTCAGATACAAGCCAACAGGAAAATATAAAAATATAGCAAAAGCACGAAAGAAAATTACTCAATCCTCAAAACACATAAACATAATAAACTACTATAAAATAATAAATACAAAAAAATAATTAATTGCTAGTAACCCTGCTGCTGAGGTGGCAGTCCATCAAACATGCCTGTAGGACCTACTGAAAAAGACAATGCGTGAGTTTGATAAATCAAACTCAACAAGCAACTACTATCTATCAAAGCATAAACGACAGGAGAATGGGGCATGCAATTTTGACAATTAAATGGTAGAAGTAACAACCTAAAGAGAGAAATAGAAATCTATATTCACAAAATTAAAATAGTCATGAGATATGTCATTTTTCCTACATTAGAAATCTAATATGCTAGTGACCTTAATATATGTGGCAAGTTACTATCAATGTAATTATTTCAAATGTCATAAAATGATATCATACTACGTATCATCATATCTCAAAATGACCTATAATCATTTATTACTTCCAATTCATGTTTGCTTATATTCTTTTATATATAAACATACATATTTGTTATCGGTTTATCATATACCCATGCCGGGAAGCTAAACACAAATCCAAAGAAATCTAGTTATTTCATGTAGAGTCGTCACTCTAGGGATCTGTCGATCCCGACTAACCAAAAATCAATAGGGTTATACTAACAAACACCCAAATATACAGTGCAAGTACTATTTCATTGAATCAACATGTATTATATAAATTAACATGATAATTACAATTTATATAATCAACATGATTTACAAAATTAGAATCATAAATTGCATTAAATACAACTAATGCATATGTATTTAATATTTTACAATATGAACCATTTCAAATGTAAAAAAAAAAAAAACTCGTACATCAACAAATCAAATAATACTATTTCTATCACATGATGATTTCAATATGAGCAATAATTAAGATCCCTAAAATGCTCAATACTAATAGATATTAGAAATAAAACTGACTAACTAAATAATTATAAAAGAATTCTAATACAAATATCATGGATTACGCCCCTAACAAAGAAGGATATGTTTACACCAAAATAAATAACACTTCTTACTTTTAGGCGAGCGACACAAAACTCTAAGCCTATCCAATATTGAATCGACAAGGCTACAAAGACAGCGCACCAAAAAACATATAAGAAGAATCCTAATTTAATATACAAAATAATAGGAAAAATACTTCAATATAAGAAACATAAGACTCGCCCACAAATAAAAGCACAAAAATATATAGTTATTGTTAATCAAGATCTAACACCACAATTCCAATTAAACATCCAAACAACAACAATAATAAAAAAAAATGATAACAATAATCGCCCACTCGACTTGATCGACAAGGAAGGATGGAGGAGATAGAGCCAATCTTAATCCAAGATAGAAGGGAGACTCCATCTTGCTTGAAGAGATAGAAGATATTGGAGGGATATTCTTTTCCAACAATGGCACTATTCATAGGGAAGAAACTAAAGAGGAAGAGGGAAAGAGGGTTCGGCGTCTGAGAGAGGGAGGAGGGCTTTCGGTGGTTGTTACAATGGAGAAAAGAGGAGAAATAAGCGATGCCATAGCTTCCTATCCAGTTCAAATGGCAAGAGGGAAGCTATAGGCGGGAAAATATGTCGAATAGGGAAATGAATCGTGATTGGAGGGAGATTTGCGGCTGAGGGAAGGATGTTCGACCCGCTCACATGCGAAGGAGGTGAGCCAGCTTCAGTACACGCTGAAGAGAGGAGTCGGAGCAACTTCTTGCATGTGCAGGAGAAATCTCATACTGGACCGGTCCAAGTTGAGATATAACAATAATATTCCCATTATAATGCCCTCATTATGCTATCAATCCCCACCACCTTTCACACATAGTTAATCACCCTAATTCTTATATTCTCACATTATATCGACTTTTCATCTCTTTTGACCTTCACTCTTAATATCATTTTTGCACATTACCCTAACCTTCATTGCTCTCGATCTCCTCCTCTCTCTATGATATCTCTAGAAAAAACACATGCTTGCTCCCAACTTCTCTTGCACACCCTCTCTTATTCAAGCTCTGTTGACACCTCGCCAAATTACTTTTTGGTGAGCTCACATTCAACCTATACAGCCTCCCCTGACTTACTACCCATCACACTCTTTATGTCCTCTATGTTCTCCTAGCCAGAAACAGCTAGAGGTAAGACATAATCATTGATCTCATTTATTTATGTTTGACCAGATACGCTAACTTCCTTAACATAGTACTAGATTAAATAAATAATAATATTTTAAAATCTACATATTTAGGGTATTATATCTATAAATATTTTTATTCATTTATCAACTTGTTCTGATTTCATGGATTGACCCATGCCAACTTTGGACCAATTTGTTTTGGCCTAAGAGCACATTTGATTGCTTGAACATATCAAATATAATTTAAAATAGGGCATTCATTTTTTATTTATTCATTTATTTTGTACATAAAAATTAAAAAATATATATATATTTAAAATGATTAATAATTTAAACATAATATAAATTCCTAATTATATCAAATCAAATAACATAACCTAAAGTTATTAATATTTTTAATTAGAACCAATCAAATAGTCCACTAAGTGTATATAAGTTTCTTTTATGGGTTTTATTTTATTGAGATTGAGCAATATATATTTCTCCTAAATTTTATATTATTTTAATTTCATAATAATTAATCCTTACATCTTTTTTATTTTAAAGAGAATATGTGCATAACATCAAAAACTTTCTTATTTACAAAACTAATATTTAAAATTTATAATAAATTATTGAATATATTTATTTGTAAGTGATAAGATGAAGTAATTGAGAATTTAATGAAATAAAAAATCTAAATTGAAGTTTTATCATGCACTGTAAATTTAGATGATATTATTATAAAACATAATAAATTTGAAGTTAATTTGGCAATAAACATTATTTAATTATTATGTATATAATTGCTTCATCATTTAATTAGATAATTTTCATAAAATTTTTTATAACAGATTAAAAGAAAAGAACCTAACAATTTATTGGTTAATTGTCTTTTTGACATAATTAATTCATTAATTAATCATTTTATAATTTTAGCCAAATTCACCTGGCTAATATGTGTCAAGAAAGATCATACACACTCTCAAAAAAAGAATAGGAGACTAAGGAAGCCATTATTTAGTGAATCTTGTGATTTAACTTCTTATACTATTGATTATTTATATGGTTCGAGCCTAAGGAAACTATTATTTTGTATAGAATTGAATAACATACATTTTATGCAATTGAATAAACATACAAATAAGGTAAATAAAATGTAATACGATGATATTCTTGATACTCTTTATGCTATGAATGATATTCATGATACTCTTTATGCTATGAATGATAGGAAAATGTAGTTATAATTTCATCTACACAAATTGATCATGCCATTTACTCCATTGATTGGCTCAATATGATTTAGGCTCCAAATTGATGTACTAAATTTTAAGAGGGATGCCTTCACTTTAGGACTAGTGAAGGAAGATGAAACTTAGATAGTTGATGTTTGAGGCTTATGATGGGACATCTTTTATTATAGAACTAAGTTATGGTGATTAGATGCCATTAGGATATAGCACTAAAAGGAAGATAATACTACTCAACACCATTGATTGTGCTCCTATATGCCTTTGAGAAAGTCCTACTTGTTAATGTTGTAAAACAAAATCTTATTAGCATTAGCCAACCCTATGATTATTGGCATGGAGTTTAATTTGCATCCTCTCACCATTTGATTACGATCTTTGATTAAGCTTATTTTTATTGCCTAGTCATAGATAATAAACATTTACTTGCCTAAACTAAGGTGTTTAGTGTCTAATAGCGTTAAGTTCATGAAAATATATTATGTTTGAGTATGTAATTATAGATTTCTACCCATGATTCACTTGGGTGGTATTTTTAGTGAAAAGGAGAGATGCATTCATGGAGCTCATAAAAGTTTGTAAAATGGATTCAAATACTTTTCATGACCATTAAAATTGATTATGGAGGTGAATTTAAAATTAAAAAGTTTGAGGGGTTTTGTGCAAAAGCTAGTTTCCCCTTAAGTAGCAGATAAATAAGCATATCACTGCTACAAAGCTGTAGGGATCACTCCCTCCAAAATCATCAATCAGGAAGTTCAAAACTTCCAAGTACTGCATATTTTCACTAGAACCACTCACCAATTCTTTCTCACTCTAGCCTTTCCTTTCAACTATGAACTCCTTTATGAGTTCTTTACTAGTATTTGAATCAATAGTGATGGCACTTCCCTTCAATCCTATGTCGAATAATGGCCGCTAGAAATCACATATGAAGATTTTGATCAAATCCTACACCTTTCTATCACTGGTGAAAAAGTTCACTCAGTCTTTTTCCCAAACTATAATTGGATTCCTGTCAACACCACCCTTAAAGAGTCTTCAATAAATATCCATATTACTCATGTCAACACCCTAGTTCAAGAAGCCTAGATCATTCAACATATCCTTAGAAATTCAATCATTTCTAAAGTAGATGATAGGAATATGACTTAGAAATTGCAAAGGAAAAACTGCATATAGTTTACCTCAATTTTGTTTTAATTATTAGGCTCACTTATGAATATGTAGTTATAATTCCATCTACCAAATTAATTATTACATTCACTCCATCGATTGGCCCAATGTAATTTAGGTTCCAAAATTGATAAACTAAATTTTTATGTAGGGATGCCTTCACTTTAGGACTAGTGAAGGAAGATGAAACTTAGACATTAGATGTTTGAGGCTTATGATGGGACATCTTTTATTATAGAACTAAGCGATGGTGATTGGATGCCATTAGGAGATAACACTAAGAGGAATATAATAGGACTCAACACCATTGGTTGTTCTCCTATGCCTTTGGGAAAATCCTACTTGTTAATGTTTTAAAATGCAAGCTTATCAGCATTAGCCAACTCTATGATTATTGTCAAGGAGTTTAATTTTCATCCTTATTTTACTTACTAGTCATAGATATATAAACATTTACTTGCCTAAACTAAAGTGTTAGTCTCTAATAGCGTTAAGTCCATGAAAATATATTATGCTTGAGTATTTTATTAGAGATGTCTACCCATGATTCACTTGGTGGTATTTTTAATGAAAGGAGTGATGCATTCATGGAGCTCATAAAGTTTGTAAAATGGATTTAGAGATAAATTTACTTATCGTGACCATTAGACGTGGTCATGGAGGTGAATTTAAAAATGAAAAGTTTGAGAGGTTTTGTGAAGAAGCTAGGATTAACATAGTTTTTCAAGCCCTAAAATACCATAACAAAACAATCTAGAAAAAAATAGGACACTACTGGATATGGACAAAATCATATTATGTGAGTATAATTTGCCAAAGTATTTTTGGGCAAAAGTAATAAACATAGTTCATTATGTGATCAATAAAGTAAATATCAAATCTATTATAAAAAATACTCCATATGTAAACTCGAAGGATGAGAAAACGAGTGTCATATTTCCATGCTTTTGATTGTAGATGCTTCAAATTAAAAAATGTGAAATAGTGTTTGATTAAATTTAATACAAGGCTTGATGATGGAAAATTTTTGGGATATTAAAATCATAGCAAGGTATAAAGGGTGTTCAATAAGAAAAGCTTGATAGTTGAAGAATTCATTTACGTAACATTTGATGACCAAAATATATATTTACCTTGGATGAAGGGCATGGATAATGAAAAGGTTGATATGTTAGAAGTCTAAGTTTAGACCCACCAGTAGCTACCAAAGTAACATCTCATAATTTAATTTATGTAAGAAGTGAAAACATGCTTCTAGTCATCCTAAGGAATTAATCATATTGGACCCATCCTATGGTGCAAGCACTAAGTGTGCATTTAGGGAAGAGGCCTATCACCGATTTTCCTCTCCTATACAAAATTTAAGAATATTGATAAGTCATAGATGGCAAGTTTTAGGTAGTTACTATGCAATAAGAGATAAATCTGTTTGTAAGGAATGATGTGTAAGAGTTGATATTTAGACCCACTAATCAACATGAAAATGGTTTCAAGTGGGTGTATAAGAACAGATTAGAGGATTTAGGCGTGATAGTTAGAAATAAGCTAAATTAGTAGCCAAGGGATAAAACAAGATATAAGGGATATATTTTAATGAGTCTTATGCCCCATTAGCTTGATTAGTGGACATTATATTAATGTTGGAATTTCTATGTTATAAGGAACTCAAATTATATTAAATGACTATAAAGAGTGCCTTTCTAAATGAATTATAGAAGAAGATGTCTAAAGAAAATAGCCATCTAGCTTTGTATATCATTTATATCATGATCATGTATTTCAAATTAAAGAAAACTCTATGCTGATAGAAAATTAGTCAATCTCTCATACTAAGCTTAGTGCTTGCTTCAAT